>CM056596.1:2480080-2561635 GCA_029721355.1 Tegillarca granosa | reverse complement strand
ATGTACATATGATTCAGCTATAACTGTCTACATTTCTTTGTTGTGATGTTATTACATGTAGTTTTACTGCTTATCTGGCTATTGTCAAGTACATGTATATAACATTCAGCTATAACTGTCTACTTTTCTTTGCTGTGATGTTATTACATGTATGGCTATCTGGCTACTGTCAAGTACATGTACATATCATTCAGCTATTAACTGTCCTACATTTCATTTTAGTAGTGTTATTATATTGCAGTACATGTATTACTGACTAACTCTGACTGTAATCAAGTACGTGTTAATTCGTTACAACTTTCTATAGTTTGATATTGGCTTCAATTCATATAAAACAGAGATATATTTATTATTTGGTTTTTTTTTATTTTATAAGACTTTTAATACTTTACAACAAGAATGCTGTCAATGAGTTCATATAAAAATATCTATAAACAATATGTTAACATATATCAACAGAAAGGCATAAGGAATATCTTTCTGGTAACAATTCACAATAAAACAGACAACTACTGACAAGAGTAGACTACTCAAGGTAGACAACTCCTGACAAGAGTAGACCACTCAAGGGTAGACAACTCCTGACAAGAGTAGACTACTCAAGGTTAGACAACTCCTGAAAAGAGTAGACTACTCAAGATTAAACAACACCTGACAAGAGTAGACAGCTCAAGAGTAGACAACTCCTGACAAGAGTAGACTACTCAAGGGTAGACAACTCCTGACAAAAGTAGACCACTCAAGGGTAGACAACTTCTGACAAGAGTAGAAAACTCAAGGTAGACACTTCCTTACAAGAGTAGACAGCTCAAGAATAGACAACTCCTTACAAGAGTAGACAGCTCAAGAGTAGACAACTCCTGACAAGAGTAGACAGCTCAAGGTTAGACAACTCCTGACAAGAATAGACAACTCCAGAAAGGAGCAGACAAACAGAAAAACATAATATTCCACCTAGAATCTCATCCTTCATATATTGCTGAAACACACATCAACATTCACTTTGATTCGGGAAAAAATAACTTTATTCATTTGCACTAAAAGAATTCTGTAAGTAATATTTTAAATGACCCTTTAGTTTATCCTTTCAGTCCCTATAGAAACTTAACAGAATGTTCTAAGTGTAAGGAAAAGTTATATTACTATTTTGTGATTTTAGGTATTGAGTAGGCTTACCAGTTATCAATTTTAAAAAAAATTAATCATACTTCTTGGCACCAGTTAAATGATGTCTAAAACATATAAAAATTTCCTTGATTTTTATTTCTAAATTGTCATTCGTGTTAAAAAATTATATTGGCCAAAGAAAAAAGAAGAAATTTTTAACAGCAGGACTCTGAATGCTAAGGCAATGGCTAGAATGTGATGGTTTTTGGAAGTCAGATTGTATAAACTCATTTAATACAAGCATATTGCTATATTTCTAAAGTAAAATACTTTTATACTGATATAACCAGGACTCTATAAATATGATTATTTCTTACAATAATAAGAGCAAATAATAACTGTAATAATAAGTTGGCACAATGATTATTAAGGCATGACAATCAAAAATGCTTTCAATTTTTCATTTTTGAAAAAAAAAATTGTACATAATATTGTTAAATTTTCAACATTTTTAGATTTTTTCATTTTTATTATGATCTAAATATTCAACTTAAGTTGTTTCCAAAAAGGGCCAAGTGACAACATATCCATAATGAGTCTATCAAAAATACTATAAAAGATCAATTTTTACGACGGAAATGAATAAAATGTGTAAAATGAAGAAAGAAGAGCTGTTTTGTAAAATGAACAACTGAAAGCTTTTTTATATGCCATTTATTATTTTTATAGTTACTTTGAATATTAATTATTAAATCCTGATTGCTTGCCAATCTAATGGGTGGTGATAAAATATATTTTTATTTTTTATACTTTGGCAAGAAATTATATTTTCATCTACATATTTACAAATTTGTTATTATTCTTAAAACTCCAAAGTAGTTCATATCACACACCCTCAGCCCCCCTCTTTCATTTAAAAATATTTAGCATAAAAAAGGTATAACAAAATACAAAACTATACATTCTCAGTTTTTCAAACAAGGACAACACAATGTGCCACCTAGTGGATGAAAATAGAACCAGTCTATGAGGTATAACAGGTTTTGTTTTTTAATCTACAAATTAATTTGTACAAATATTATTTTTATGTACAATTATAAAAATTCTTCAAGAAATTTTAACTGAGATGAGTATTAAAATATTGACAGAATGAAAAACATCTGCTGTGACCCAATATGGAGGAACTACTATATCTGCTTGTGGGACTGTTGGTATACATGCAGGAACTACTATGTTGCTGCTGAGATGAACTATTAGTAGGTATGTAGAAATGATGGGTCCCATATATACATCAAAGCAAATGTTTTCATATTTTAATAGAGAAAGGTAAATTTATGAATGAGTATATTAAAGTTATACGAGGTAATTCTGAAATAACTCCCAATATTACACAATTAATGAACAAATTTTATTTATCAAATTAAATTGGATAAAATTTTAAAATAGTAAATATTAATTTTTGTAACTATTAGTGATATTTTTTTCAAAATTTCTGAGTTATGATAAAATTCTGTATTGTTCAAGGCATCTGTATATGAAAATAAAACCTTTTAAAAATACTATTTTTTTGAAAACCAAATATTTTAGCACCTTCCTAAAGGTGAATAAATAATCAATGAAAAATATCAAAAACATCATTTTATAAAAGAAGAATTGATGCCAAATTTGTATTGTTTACAAAAAACAATCTTGTTTCTGTTTGATTAAAAAAAAATTTTTGGCAGTGAAGCAGTCATATGTGATTTCAGGTAAAAAATAAAATACATAAATGTACATAATATTTAAATATAGCACTTTTTATGATATTACACATATGAAACATCCGTAAATCTCCACTTTGTGAGATCATCTGAACTGTTTGAAGAGTCTCTTCGATGATGACCGGAACAGCGACTAGAAACATCAGAATCATCTGATGAGCTAAAACTGTCCCTTGCTTGTGGGCCTCCATATTTATGAGCACTAAAATGTTTACAAGATCTATCTGTACCAGAACTACTATTACTCGAAATACTTGCACGGCTGGTGTCTGATGACCTACGAAATGGAGGAGGAGGTTGATATGGGGGAGGAGGTGGTCTCGAAACTGGTGATGAAGTTCTAGAATTGTCAGATTGCTTGCAAGAAGTATCCTGAAATTTACTTCTCAACTGTTTCACACTCCATGGAAGTTCACCTCCTGATTTTTCTTGCGATTTCTGTTGCTGATTTTGAGGTTTTTGCACTTGTGAAACGCTTGTTAATTTTGGATTTTCTGTCACGTTTCTAGAAACTACATTTTCTCTATGTGGTGTTAATTGCCTTCGATATGAAGGTTCGTTTCTATGAACACTACTACTACTAGAGATTTGCTGACTGTCACTATGAGAAGGAACACTTTTGACATTGTCCCTATATTCTTCCTTTCTATTTTGTTTTACACTAGTCCTATCACGTTTAACACTTATTTGATTCGAGTCTCTACCTCTATATGAATAGTTTGACAATAATGACAAGTCTCTGCTTTTCACTGAACTAGAATCATCCTGGTGTATTAAATTATTTTTCTGATTATACTGTTGCATAAATGCTGAATCAGCTTTTCTAAAATAATGTCTACCTAGTGATGGACTTGAATCAGTTCTTTCTCTCCTATATGGAGGATTGTTAGTATTTTCTATAACAGTATCTGAAGAACTATTAGAAACACTAGATGATGAATGACTAAGACTACTTCTGTTTGGGGATTTTTCCCTGTGTGAATTTGGAGAAGATCGATGAATATATGGGTCTGTTTCCACAGAACCCCCTCTCTGAAGAGTAGGCTGTTCTTGAGCAAGTGGAGAATGTTCACGGGGGCTTCGTCGCCTCCATCTATCAAGTTTATCTGCATGATCAGCAGAGTCACTATAACTACGTTGCAAATTACACACTGGTACGGATAAATGATTTGTGTCCAGTCTCCTATGTGATGGACTTTGTCCATATTTTGTTTGTACACTATTATTGTGTTTTGACAAATTCTTATTTGTATTTTCCCCTCCTTCATTAAAACGTTTTAAAGATTCCTCATAGATTTTCTTAGGATCCTTAACTGAAATGACCATTTCCTCCCCATCACTACTCCCTTCATCTTCATCCTCCTTCTCCTCTTCTTTCTCCACAATAACTTCCTTCTTCTGAGGAGTACGTCTGAAAGACTCCATGGTTTTTGTCTGAGATGGACTACCAAGATGTTCTTGCATGTACTGTCTAAGCGACTGTTCATACAGCTGTCTTGCTTTAGCACTAACTTCCTTTTGTTTCTCACTATCTTGTTCAGAAATTTCTAAAGGTATTCCATGTTTCATCATGAAATTCCTTTGAAGAGCCTCATCATAAGATGGTGGCTTGTCTGGGCGATTTTTACTATCTGGACTTCCACTAGAACTCCTATTTAAGTCTGGATCACTTTCACTTCTTGATATTGTTGGCGAGTGATATGACATTCTACTATAGCTATAATCAGATCGTGACTGATCTGTTGAGTTCCTGCGCCACAAGTCTCCCTCAACACAATCAAAACTACTTCTACGTACTTGTGACACTATAGCACTATCATGGCTGGCTCGCATTGGTGTGTTTTCCCTTCTTGGTGTAGACTTTTGTTGCATATGATGCAAAACAACTTTAGGTGGTGGTGATGTTCCTAACCCAGTACTATACTTAGTAATCTGCTTCAATGGCATGTTTGAAACAGATCCATTGTCCCCAGAGGGGGAATTTGAATACCTTGGTGAATTTGATCTCTGTCGAGAATTTGAATCATACACAGAAATTGAAATTTTGGAAGGATCAATAATATCTTCTGCTTCTTTAGCAGTAGAAGATCCTGAACCTTTAGGCATGGTATTATATTCCAATGGAAAAGAACGTGTCACTGCTAAGTTTGCATGTTGGTTATTTTGAGCAGAGTTTGGTGATGAATAATATTGCAAATTTTGAAAACCTTGCTGAACAGTCAAATTTCTGTTGTTTCTTGCAAATGATGACATGTTTTCCTGTGATTTATTTTGTCGGTTTTTATCCTGACTATTTTGATCTTCAGATAAATACCACGATGACCTATCACTTCTCACTGTGTCTCGACTCTGCTGCCTACTGAGGTATGATGCTGATGAGTCTGTTAGAAAACTATCAAATGAACTACTATTTGAGTATTTTGATTCAGGGTGACATTGGTGGGGTACTAGTAACAGATGCTTGACGAACTAATTTTTGATTATTTGAGCGTGTCGGTGTGTTACTAGATATATCAATTTCAGTCACTATATGAGAAGTGTCTTCATCAAAAAACAAATGAGCACCACTTGGAGATTTGATTAAAGTTCCATAATCTGTTGATAATTTCTTGTAATCGTGTAAAAATCTATCACCATTGTCTTGTTCACCTGAATAAAAATCAGATGAATTTGAAGTTAATTGTGATAGTGCATCTGTGCTCATACTCTGACTCAACATACTACGTCCATTTCCAGAATATCTTGTTTGATGTCTGTATTGTTCCAGATCTGGTGATTGATCAGACTGTTCTGATCCTTTCCGCCTGTTTTTGCGTGGAGGCGGTTTTGGATTTGAAATATCGTAAGTTGTAAACCCTGGGTGATCATAACTTCTGCTACACACATTGTCATATCTTACTTTTTCAGATTCTCTGTCATAAAAATGTGACACACTTCTAGCGTAATTTTTTCCACGATCATTTAACATTTCCACACTACTGCCATCATCATCATATAATTGTGTATCACTAAGAGTTAGTCCTGAGTCTCTACTCAAATTAGATGGCGATAAGTGGCTTTTTGCCAGATTTGGACTGGAATCCATATCTCCTGGATAAAATTCTCTTTCCAGACTATCAATGGATGAGTCATCTCTTCTAAGTGCACTTCCACCTGGAAATATACATTAAAAATTTCATTAAAACATGAACAAGGAAATATCTTTACAAACAAGACTGTTATATCAGACTATAGATAATTATTATAATATATATGTACAATTATCTGGTTTGCAAACATTCATATTGGAAATCACCTGTCTACTTAGACCAATGTTGTAAAATTACTTATATTTATTTCTGATAAGGAAATTTTAGCATTACTGTAGGCAGTATACATACACATATATATAACATATACATATTAATTTTTGAAAACTGAAAATAAGTTGATATACTTATTTTATGGAATTTTATTGTAGTAATTTGCTTTCATTGTGTTACTTAACTTGTAACCTCACACCTTAATTTACATCCAACTCAATCAATCAATCAAATCACAAAAGTATGTTGATAAGCCTATCTGTTTATTTATTTATCCAATCAAAATTGAGTTAACAAAAACTGTTAAAAAAGTGATTTTTTTATGTTCACAGTGAGTTATAACTTATTATTGACCCTTCAGGTCATAAAACTGGCCAGACAATATTACATAATGGACTGTCCAGTGTCTACTAGGACATCATAATTTGTAAAAGTGACCAATATCTTGACCCAATCAATAATTGGGTAATTGATAACACATCAGTGTTATATCTCATGATGTAAGGTCTTTAACATTGCTGGTATAGTAAGTGAGTCATCTATTATGTACTATCCTTTGTAGTACTATTTTGTTTGGGCTGGAGAGTATTGTGTTTTGTAAGGGCACCTGTTTATCAATATAAAAGTTATACACACACACACACACACACACACACACACACACACACATTATAAACTTTCCCCACAACTATTTTTTTAATTTTGAAATTCTATTAAAGAAAAAAAAAAGAAATGAACTAGGAACATCATCACAGTGCTTAAATAATTAAGATAAACAAATATTCAGAAGCCTACTTACTTCCTGAGTCTGGCATACTGAGAACACTGTGCATACTGTCTGAATCTGTGCTCGAGTCCTGTCTCATTTTTTGTTCGACAGGTGGTCCAAACAAAAATAATGATTCTTCCCCAAAAACTTCCCCACAATTATCAATCAAATACTGAACAATAGCTTGGGGAGAATTTGTTGTCGCTAATGCTTTGATAGGGTCTCCACTGAATCTTTGACCACAATATGCTTGGTGCAATACACACAGCAAGATTGTATGATGTCATCATGTTGATGTCATTCTTTTTGTCTATATGGTATAACACGCACATTAAATGTCTCAACATATCAAAATGATACACAGGAAGCTTCATTAACAACCTGAAATAAATAAATAAATAAATAAATAAATAAATAAATAAATAAATAAATAAATATTTGTGGACAGAAATTAGTTGTTTTTTTTTTTAAATAGACAGATGTATGCTATAAAACTTCAGACAATTTTTTTGTGTGTTTTTTTATCATTTCATTTCATAAGGAAAATGAAAATGATGAAAAATACCAATACATGTATATCTAATAATGCAAATAATGCATATGTAGGGTCAAGTAAATGGGAGGTTGTCTTATCAGTACTTTCATAATACAGTAACATCAGATTGTATTCGGTACCTAAACATTCAAATAAATGTAAACTAAGATTTGAAATTAAAACAAATATGCAGTGAGAAAATATCAGACTTTTTTCTATATATTCATAATACACAAATCTGGAAATATTTGAAGGATCTAAGAAAAACATACAGTAATACACATTAAAAATAAACTAAATATAGTAATGAGTTTAAAGCATTAATTGACCAGTGTCAGGTGTGTCAAAAAGATTAAGAATAGTCTTAGCACTTTTAAATGTAAATAACTTGACACTTGAGTGTGTATTGCTTAATTAAACACATGTTGACCCTTGTCTGACATGTCAGATATTTTCTTTAAAACTTCTTTTAAAATTTACTCATTTCCTTAATCAAATAGTTTCTTTGTGAATAATTCAGAAAATTGCTACTTTGGCCTATCATTAACATTCACTGATTGGTATTGATACTTGATTAAAACAATTTACTGAAACCACACTGAAGATATATGGGGCCTTGTTTGAATGCTAAATTAAGATATATGGGGCCTCATTTTAGTGCCATTCTTATACATATCAATGACACATTGTTTTATTAAATGTTTCTTTCTTTTTGTTGAACACACTAATGACTCTAAAATTAAGGTCGAGACTTTCCGATTCCATTTTAAACAGGGACCCTTAGGCCTGTAACAATATCTACCTGGTAATGATAATGACAAAGATAGTAGCCATGAGTCATGCAATAACACCTACACTTCAACAGGAAGTTAATGCTGGAATCTTATAAACTTTTAAAATAATTTTCACTAGTTTCCTGTATGCATAATATGCATTTGCAATTCATTTTCAAGAGTATTAGTAATCATATATGTTTTTGAAGTAATTATCCAGTCATGATGTGTGTGAATTTAACTACACGCACATTTAAACATGAGCCACACCAGAAATATCTGTGGTCACAGACACAGGATTCATTATAACATATCTAGACATGGCTTCCACCATGACCAATAATTTACGCAAAGTTGTAGTCATGAATCTGAACTAACGAATACTTGTAATTTTTCTAGTTATGATTTTAAATTCCAAATCAGGAAAGGGCAATAAAAGGATGACTTGCGTGATGGTGCAAGCTTATATGATTAACATGTTGAATACTTTTCAGTTATTGATTTATAACAAATGATTTGTTATTTCCAGTCATCTACATTTTTGCTAGCTTGCATATTTTTAAAAAATTCTTTCATTCTCAGTAATTAAAAATTTTGGCACTTTAAAATAAGACTTACTGTTTGACTTTTTGAAGTTTTTCGGGGCTTTCATCTTCTTCATTAAGACTGAGCCAATCGTCATATAAATCTTCTATCAATAAACACTGAGGTAGACTACGTAAATAATCCTATAAAATAAATAAAACTTTTGTACAACTCAATATTTAAGATTCTCGAAACTAAACTTTAGAGTGAATAATGTACCGTAATTGGTGATCATGTTTTAAAATGTTTTAAATAATAAATATTCAATAACTTTCATTGATCTTAATGCATTAACCACAGATTTATTAGATTTTGATGTAAATTTCTTTGACTGAGAAAAAAGATAATATTCTATACGACAATTAAAAAGCATAAACATAAATTAGTGCCATTACTCTGTATCTCCAGCCAGTCATGGACCCACAGATGACCATTATTCTGTACCTCCAGCCGGTCATAGACCCAGTTTTTTAGACCTTAAGTTCTTACCTTTAACAAAGCACCAATCACTAGAGCAGGACAATCATCAGTGATACAGTCCTCACCATCATCTAGCTTCTGACGTAATTCACGACATAGTTTGGCATTGGGAGACTTTCTCAATATCCCCTTAGTATATGGTCCTTCACGGAAAAGAATCCTCAACAATTCCTGAATAATATTTTTAAAAATAATAATCAGTTACCCAAACTGAATTAAAATTAAACCAAACACTTTTAAAGAAAATGATAATTCTTTTTATTTGTCTAAAGCTGGAATGAAATTGTAGTTAAAATTGTTACTGCATGCTAATGTGCTTTAGATTTCTAAAAGGAAGAAAAGCCTAGCCTACACATTTAGCCAAATATCACAATGATATAAAAAACTGTTAGTTCATGATGTCCACCCATAATGAACAAAATGGTCATTTGATCTAGTTAAAGTAAACAAAAGATTTTATATTTATTTTATCTACAGTTTATCATTTTTTACCAGTTTTATGTAAAAACATCACTTACCATTACAGAGTGAGGAAGACCCCCTTCCACAACATCACTTAATGGATGACCAAATAATTTTCCCGGGGGTGAATTGTTGTTGTTCTTATCATCTTTATTTCGTCGGAAAAAGTTTATTATTGGTGACTTCTTGTTTTTCTTTGAATGTTTCGTGTTTTCATCTGCGTGAAACAAAAAATCCATTTGTATTATCCCATTTTCAGTCTAATAACACACAGTTATTATTGATGAACATATAACATTGTTTTGCACATTTAGATTTTTTTTTTCTTCAATGCAAAGATTAAAGGATTAATGCTATACTAATAATATCATCAGATTTTCATGCTGCAAAGAATTTGTAAAGAATATATCAAACAAAAATAGATAGTTGGAACCCACCCAATTATATAGCAGATATAATTATTATATCATTAACATTAATTACGATAAATGGTATAAGAGGTTAATTATGTGTTTATCTTTAGATTCTAGCAATAAAAAAAAAAAATTTTCATTCATGGTAAAAAAATGTACATGTTGACACTGGTGTTTTTTAAGCTCATGTTTTTTTTCAAAAGTCTTACAAAAATAAATAAGTCTAAAAATAGTATCAATCAACAAATAAGGATTTAACACAACACTAAAAAATAACAAACTAAATGTTCTCCCTGTTCTGTTGATCTATATTTAGATTAGAAAAGTTTAACATGACCAACCACAGTGGGATTATCAACAGGACATTACATAAAGAAGGATAAATACTCTTTTAGACAGTTAGTTAATTTTTTATCCAAGGCCATAATTCAAGGACAGATTTCAGAAAACTATTTCATACTATTTTTGGTCATACTGTTTCATTGTGTATTACCGGTACACATATCATGATTTACATAATTCTGAAGTCCAAGTTATTAACCTTTAGTTAATAAGGTACTCAGACATTCTAATCCATTGTGATAAGCTGTTGTATCACAATATATACCTCTGAAGAAAACTCACTGAGTTATCTCCCTTAGAAATCCGACATATTATTGTACCAAAGATGCTGATTTAGTCACATGACTTCCATTGCTTAATTACTATTTCATATTAACTTTGCTTGACAATATTTGCCTTGAAATTGTAACTGTACAGAAAATGAAATTAATGATAAATTTCAAATCAGTAAACCAATCAATATAAGCTTGATCCTGTAATGTTCCGCAAACATACTCTCTACACAACATTTTACATGTACTCTCTACACAACATTTTACATGTACTCTCTACACAACATTTTACATGTACTCTCTACACAACATTTTACATGTACTCTATACACAAAATTTTACATGTACTATCTACATAAGTCATGATATGTGTACCCATTGTTACATTATTTATTTTATTACTACCGGTAATCTACAAGTAAACACCATTATTAGACCAAATTGTAGTCTAAAATCATACCCTCAGAGAAACATTGCGGAATTAAGTTTTCAAATAGATGTACCTCCAAGCAACAAAAATCAAAACCTGGCCATGAACTAGGAAATGAAAATTATAAATTTAATCCTTTTCGTATACCAGCAAAATAAAAACGTGCTTTCTCTGCACATGTACACCTGACCACGTGTTTGTTTTCAGCAAGGACAGTTGGCTATCATAAATTAGAAATGACTGCTGTCACATGATGTATACTATTTATATGTCAAGCACATGTTTGCATTCATGTTTCAGAAAATGTTTATTATGCTCCTTGAAATGAGGAATTTATTTATATATTGGTTTATGTTATTATTAAAAAGGTGTTCAAAAATATTCCTATGGATTCATTCCAATTTCTAAACTGGGTTTAGGTTCTTGAACTTTTTAAAAGTTCAATAGTGCTTCAAGTATTGGCTGACACATATATTTAAACAAGGGGTGAAATTATTTCAAAGTCTATAATCGAGTTACTGTGATGTAACCGCACCAAGTTAAAGTCGTGAAGAATTGACTAGATATTATGTGTTTTTATGACAGTTTCAACAAGGATCGTATTTTAATGTCTGACGATATTTTAGATCTTACACAATTGAGAGAGAGAGAGAGAGAGAGAGAGAGAGAGAGAGAGAGAGAGAGAGAGAGAGAGCAATCTGCTTTTTACAGACATTTTTGGGGTTAAAATTTCAAATGGGGGCTTGTGATATCTAATGGTTCAAACAATCAAGGAGTTTAACTGTAGTTTTTTAAGTACTTAGATTAAGAATTCGTCTGAACTAACTGTGGTTTACCTCTAAGCAGATTTTAGAATGTTTTTTTTTAAACTTTTTTTTAAACTTTGGCTAGACATGTTATTCAATGTTGCAATAAAAAAAAATTACAAAACAATTGTCAGGTAACCTATCCTTACCTTTAATTACAGGTAAACAAAGTGATTGATTATTCACGGTTTATAGGCAGAAAATGAGTATATCACCTTTTTACTACATGTGATGGTATTTTATAGGTAAGGGTCTTAATTGTTTGGATATGGATATACCTTTCTTATATAGATATATACATACAGGACATTGTTATTTCTTTTATTATGTCATTTTTATACAAAAATTTCCAGCCCACTACTATTACTCAAAAATAACACCTTAATCTTACTAATTGTATAATAATTGTGAAATTTTCCTTGTAATGGCATACCTGGTGATTTCGTTTTAAATGGAATGTGTTTGTTTTTGTTTTGTTTGGTTTTTTTTTAGTATATATAACTATTTTATATATTAATTGTGACAGTTGTGAATTTTATAATTGTTTTCTAAATGAAATTACTGTTAATCTTGTTTTTTAAGTTATATTTAACTATTTGGTTTGATGTTTTTTCTTATTATTGACACATTACTTATCAATTATTGATTTTTTTTTTCACACTTGCATCTAAATCCCATTTGCTAAATGATGACATGTTGTTTTTGTTATTATTTGCCCTTTGTTTGTTTGTTTTTTATTTCGTTTTAATATTTAGGCTATGTGCTAAATAGAAAATAACTTAATTCTAGACTTGTACAACCTGGCTTATAATCTCAATAATCCGAATTTTAATCTGGACAAATCTGGATTAGCAAACCACAATGAAGGATAATTATATAAGCATTTTATAAAGTCAAACATTCCCCTAAACCCTATTTTAATAATTACATTTTCAAATTAAGGGAAAGAATTTGCTACCAGATAGCAGTTATTTTCATCACCCATCCTTCTGTGCCAGATACAGAAACTGGGGGTATGACATAGCTTTTTTCACTTTATGCAGGTAAGTTAAAACAAATGAAATATGAGCAAACTTGTTACTATTTACAGAAATATTAAGCAGAGGAGTAGAGGTAGATTGAAATAATTAAATCTGTCATGAATTTAGAAGAGATTTTTTTTTTTTTTTGGATAAAATCAAATATACATGTATTACAAATATGAAATGATCGCTAAAATCAAAACAAGAATCCCCTCTGGCAAATGTAGTCAAGGTCAAATATAACATCATTGATGACAAAAATTACATATATCTAATACCTATATACCTACGTATATACCTATCATAATTGATCTATGATTATACGTCAGTTAGTATCATAGTTAAAGGCGATGTGTATCAACTAAACATCGTTGAATCATCCCTTAGTTAGTCAAACTTTCAAACGAAATGTACACAACTTTTCTGCTTGAGAGAAAACAAGTTTGATATTATCCTTATTTGGAAAAGCCAGTTGTCGACGCATCAAAATGGTCACAATGAGCATAAATTTGTGATGAGATAAAACTTTGCTTACCATAACTTGTCTTTTTGGGTGACTTCTTAGAATTTTTCAGAATAAACTCCAGTTTCATATCCGCTGGAGCATCCAGAAGGATTTTCTCACAATTTTCTGGAATCATTGGTTCGTCTCTCTTGGCATAAATATCCCGAACATGACTCTGATGAATACTGTAGGGCAGTTCGTGTCCTAAAATAAAAATTGAAAATATATATATAAATTTGCATATTTAAAAAAAGTAATAACTTAATGAGATTATTTTAATTAAATAGAAGTATAATATAAAAATTCTGAAAGATAAAATATACCCTGTCTGAAAACTATTGGGCATAAAAAACATAACACTGGAGTTCCCTCCAAATACACCATGCTTTTCAAAATACTAATGACTGAAAAATTCAACTTACTTTGTTTTATCAATCATTAAGTATATGATGATTACTTCTTGACAAAAATGTAAACAAGATAACAATTACAAGAGGACTGTTCATTATCACAAGAGGAGGGATTTATGAAAAAACAACAACAATTTACCTACATTTATATCCAAAGTATTAGAGTACAAACATTATCTTGAAATACTAACCTTCGTTCAATAAAAGCAACATGATTGTTTATTTTTCCTGATACAAAATTTATCCAAAATGTGATTATAAGCACTTAAAAATGTATAAAATTTTAACTGTGAAGATATGATTTCTCAGTTATCATTGGTATAACAATACTCCATTTTTAACTGCAGGAGATAAAAATAACACAAGTAGGGGAATGTCCATGGTCATGTTTCCTAAAGTTCCGATCATACCCATGTTTAAATAAACTCCCGTGGTGTATGATTCCTGTATAAGTAATGACACAAAATTGTAACACAGTAACATAAGTATTCCCTTCACACCTGAGTAACTTTATGTAAATAACCTAGCTCTAATGACATGGAGGTGGTACAGTTTTAACCAATCAAAATTCACCTTGCTTAATCTCAAGTGTTTATATTCACTGTGGCATATTATAAGGTTTTTAAAGTTTCTCAGGTAAATAAAATACCTGTATGTAGGTAGGTCTTTCTCATTGATTAAGACAATAATTCTTATCATGTTATTGTCAGACAATTTTAATTGACATGATATCAATACTCATTTTGCAATCATTTGAAATCTTTTTGTTTTTACATTGTTATTTGAACATGATCTGTAAGCTATTGATTTCAAATAAATCCATATAAAATATCGTAATGAGCGTCATATTATTATATCTTTAAAAATTTATGGACTAGCCTTTTCTTCTACAAGTGACCAAAAGTTCAGTACAGTTTGGTTCATTTTAGTACATACGGTGATCAAATACATGTCATACAATTAATTTGATTCCTTTTTTATCCTCTCTTTTCAAATTCAATTTTGAATTTTAAAAAAAGGGTTAATTAAAAATTAAATGTCGAAGGGGTTTTCAAGGATACCAATAATTCAATAAGGAAAACGAATGTGTTCTGATGATAAAATAGCCAATTATAAACATAAAACTGAAAAGTTGCTCAATAAAGCAATGGTTAGTGGTAAATTTTAATTTGGAAATACCAAGGAAATATGATTTTATGATTTTATACACACAATTAGAAAGCAAGTGGTTGGAAATAGAACATCATTTACCACAATTTGAAAAGGGAAAAATTCAAAATACTAACACAATGTATTAAGTTTGATAAATGAGGGTTTGAATCATAAAAAAAATAAATATATATATATATAAATAAACAGATATAGGTATTCCATTTCAGTACTCTAGTAGTAAAAATAAACAAGTAAGAACAAAAATAAGAAAAAATAACAACAAAATTCCTTACACTCCCACACATCTCACCTAATGAAAACAAGATTAAACCTTAGTTATAAAGAGACCTTATATAATTATAAATATTGCCTATTCAACATTAAAAAAAACACCTGATGAGGGGGTTTTAATTTAAGCTTTATTACACAGGAAAAGTCTACAGGTAATTGCCATACCTGTGTGGTGTTAATCTAGGTTAAAGTGACTTTAATTTTGTGAATGAACTTGTTTTGAATTTTATTACTTTCAATGAATGTGGGTTTGGAACTTCAAGTATAGATTATCTGCAAGATAACATTTTTTAAAAACCTTCATCTTATTTAAAAAAAAAAAAACAGAAAGAAGATTGTTGGTCATAAATATAGATTTATTTCACAAAATATTTCAAAATAATTTCAATATTAAAACTTTCTTCAAGACCTTTTAAGTCTTTTAATTACATGTAAAGGTATTTTTCCTACTGCTTCATATACCAAAAAAAAAAAAAAAAAAAAGAGTTTTCACTGTTTAAAATTTTATTGTGTCTTAAAAGTTGAAATGTTGAAATTCTCCTAAAGATCCCAGAGATCATTTCTCAGTGTTACAGTTGCTTAGTTTGTATTTTTGGCCAAGGAACCATTCAGGTAGGACTCCCCATCCATTGTACTCACTGACCCCTTGAAGTGTTTTTATTCCAATTAAATCAGGAAGTAAGTACAGGGATAGAAACCATTATATCCCCATTAAAAACAGATTTTAACAAATTTAGGCCATACCCAAGGGAAGAAGGGAACAGCCATTCCCTATTGTACTGGTATAACCTTATAGACATGGATAATTATAAAACAGAGATACCAAAACACTGTTGGTGTGGTGCCTGTACCACATTCAGGATGGTGATATTCCATTCTGAGTATGGATTAAAAAAATGATATCAAAACAAGGACAAAGAGATACTCAAAAGGTCACTACGGGTAATCATTATTATACCCTAAAATAACTGTTCAATACAGATCAAATTGTAACACTCAAAACCATCACATATGCTGTAATCACAAAACACACTATCAAATCTGACACAGAAGATACTATGCCATTCTTCCACTCTGAAATCAAATATCCAGTATGGATAACATATGATTGATAACATTAAAAATGGAAGTACATGTACCCAAAATCAAGCTAGTTAAAAAGGACCATGCACTCTTTCACTACCGAACACCCTATCCAAATAAGAACATACAGAAACTCAATGTGGACAAGAAAGGGTCAATTCCGGTTGTACTGCCCTGAACTCAAATACCCTAACTACATATAGGATATACCCTAGGTAAATTTCATCCAGGTATTAGATATATCATTGACATTTTAAATGAGGTAATAATCACTTTTTGTGTTAAATTGTTCATTTCCATGTGAAGTTAGATTCTCGAGATGCAAGTTACAAGATACAAATATATAATGTACTGTAATGTTACCTGTAATGTGAGGAGGGTAATGAACTTATACCCAGTCAACTAAATAAGTACTAAATTTTGAAAATGTGATGTCAAAAGATAATGCCATAGCTCACCTGTATATCTTATATATAAAACAAGGAGTGTCAACTTGAAATTTTAATATATAATTTATGTAAATAATAATATTGTATGTAAATACTGAGGCTGACATTTCTACAGGGTGTGATTAAATGTCCTGTAGTAGCCCTGGTAGCATAGTCGTGGAGCAATGACCTATATTGTAGGAGGTCCTGGGTTTGATTCCTGCTCTTCATTTTTTCCAAAATCTTGCTACACATTTATGTACTTTTTACAGGCTTTAATTCTATCCCAGTTCCAGGTGAGGAGGCATTATCTTATAGTCTTATGTATATGTATGACACAGGCAGGATTACAGCCACTGACCTCCCACTCTTAGGGTGAATGCTCTACCAATGAACTACAAGGTAATTACAATTCAGCAATAGGGCAAGAGGGAACTTATTTTTTAAAACTTCATTACAATGTTGTAATAAGTAGATATTATTGACATATTTTATCAACATACAGGTATCTATCAATTAAATTAATGAATATAGCTATATTCCCATGTCTGGTAGACAAAATTGCTAAACCGACTTATTTCTGAGAAGTAGACTAAAAAACTACCCCCCCCCCTTTTTTTTTAAAGCAAATTATTGAGAAAAAAAAAAGAAAAAAAAAAAAAAAAAAAACCTATATTTTCGCAAATTTTGACAATTTTGCAACTTCGGTAATGATTTTAAAATTTTGGACTATTAAAACAAGTGTATACAATTTTTACCCTCATAAAATTTTAAAATTTGTAAATCTTTTTGTACCTAATATCCTGACATGTAATAAAGCTGTCTTACTTAATGTTAAAAGGCTTAATGGACATATTAACTGTTGTACCCCCTCCCCACCATTATTATGGTATACATAGTAAATAGATATGTTTATTTTGATTATAATGTTATCTCAGTGAAAGGGTGCATTTATTATAAACTAGTACAAATTTATTTACATATGCTAATTGATGTTGTAATTGTCTACATAGAGATAAAAATTATAACTAAATTAGTTCAGTAACTAAACATAGTGACCTGGTGAACAAAATTTGTACTGTGCTATAAATAGAGTACAGGAAATCCCAGAACATGCAGTAGTAGAATGACCAGTTATAAGGTCAGTTGATATACAACAATTCAGCAGCATGTTGACCATACACTGATTGTTAAAGAACTTAGTTGTAATTTCTTCTTTTTTACAAAAAGTTAAACATTTTTTGGGGTGATTAGAAAGTATATTACAATGTCAACAAAAAAAAAAAAAAAAAAAAAAAAACAAAAAACACCCAACATCATTAAGGGCCAAATAAAGAAACACCTATCACATATTAATTCTTGTTTTCAATATTACTCTTGCGATTACATGTACTATTAGAAAGATTTAATAAATTTGCATGATTATATATACACATCCACTGTGAATTGTTTTCTCAAACATTGCAACCAAAGAATGCTACTATATGATTGTGAACTATGAGTAAAATATGATCTTCTGTTAACTGAGTTCTACACTTAATAAAAGGATATATCATCTTAAATCTGTACTTACCAATTAATGAGCTTGGAATTTCATCCTTTCCAGATCGGACCCATATTTTGTAGTCTTTAGCATCGGAACTCTGTAAATAATGAAATTATGGATTAAGACCAGCTTGACTTCACTGTAATTGTTAAGTTAGAAAATAATGGAGGAAAAAATAAAATTAAAAAAAACCATCTAGTTAAGTTCAATGTCCTCTTGAGTACATCTGTACTAAGTATTTCAAAGAAAAAACATCAATAATATGTATTGTAGTCATGCAAGGAGCAATGTTGGCTCTTCCTTTATCCAAATATGTTTACTGGTAATATGATAGTTCTTTGTCATCGGAATACTGTAATCATTTTTTATGAGCGTAGATACTACTATCAATATTTCTTGTTGTAAAAAATGTTTTATATCCTTGAATGAACTCACATTTGACAATATTACTTTTGATTTTGGTACTGAAATATGTACAGTATATACCGGTCGTCATTAACTCTTTGTACTTGATAAAATCTAATACTCTGATGATCTGATCAATTTCATCATAGCAATTAAAATTTATAGTTTATTATGCATTATCAGTTGTCTTTTTCAGAGATAAAAAAATCTGTGAAATTTTCAAATAAGTTGTCGTGTAATTTTGTGTCATCATACAACTGGTAGTTTTGTATATAATTGCTATCATGACATAAATGATAAACATGCTCTGATCTGAGTTATCACACAGTGATTATCCTGATCATTTGCGTATTATCACTATTTAGATAAAGAAAGCAATTACACCTAATAAAATTGACCAATTTTGTTGGTTAATAATAATTATCATGTCATATCAATAAATATGGCTTATTTATGATTTATTTTTAATAACAATAAAATTATAACCTGTTGTAAAAATTAAAACTTGTTCAAATCTAGCAAACTAATATCATACTATTTAACAAAGATATTTCACTCAGACAAAGTTACCAAAACTAAAATTAAAACCACAATATAATGATGACATAAGCTAATCGGTACCTATAAAGTGTAATGCATCCTTAAAATTGTACAAGCGAACTTCTAGCCTTGTACAATAATAATGTGGGAGATATGCACGTCATGATGTGAATTTTGTATTTTCCTTTCTTTTTTTTAAATTCTAGATAAATTCTTCATTATCTGTCTGGGTTTACCTAATATGTATGCCAAAACGTACTTATTTTCTAAATTTGTAAAAAAAAAAAAAAAAAAAAAAAAGAGAGAGAGAGAGAGAGAGAGAGAGAGAGAGAGAGAGAGAGAGAGTGTGTGTTGCAATTATACAAATCAAACAAAAATTGTGTAATGAACAAAATTTATGCAACAAAATATTTTTAAAAAATGTAAAATGATTGATTACCTGAAAGTTGAACTGGTTCATACATTTTTTCACCAATTCTTCTGCCGTAACTCTGTTATCAACTTCAACTGTGCATGTCTAGAAATTAATAAAAATTGAATTTAGAAAAAAATCTTGTTTTTTTTTAATTGGAACAAGATCACAAAAAAGATAATAAATTCCCAGGAAAGATGACAAAAATAAATATATCTCACCCTGTTCTTGTTATAAAAAATTGTAATCCAGTGAAATAATCCATAAGTAATCATAGTTTAATCCAAAAACACAAAAAATCATATAAGTACATCATCACACACAAGTAACCACACCAATACTGGAGGGCTAATGAAGAGAGTCTGAGATTTACTAACTTACCAATCAAGTCAAAGAAATAAAAATCATAAAATTTTATAGCTTTGTAGGTTCATCAAAGTGAACAAATATTCAGAAACAGGTTAAACTTTGATAATTTAATTAACAAGTCTGTAAGGTATACCCTGTGAGGGTGTTGAGTAATTAAGTTTTCTCAGGTAAACTGAGCTTATCTGCTAATTAATTGGCTTGGTAGGTGTGAAGTAGATAATTACCTTGTCTAAATCTCGATTTTTGACTTTTATTTTCACTGTTTCTGGGATTTCTTTAGCCTTTTCTTCCTCAATTTGGCTGTATAAACAAATATTGTAAAATTAGTGGAAGTTTTACTTGTGACACAAGATGGCATTTATTACCTGGTTATAATCGTATTAAGGAGACACAGATTAATTAATTACACCTGACACAGTAACCATGGATCTTCTTAATAATAAAAAAAATCTGTTGTTTTAATCATATGTCAATTAGTATAATAATTTTACTCTGTTTTTTAACTAATAAAATTAAAATAAGTAACATATGTCAAGGTTTAAAATAATAATAAAAGCTGTCCTTATTTATCCACCTGCTACATTCAGTCTTTGTTTTATAGATAAAACCCAATATTTTTATATCTAATACTTAAATGCAGAAAATCTTTATATCAGCAATTAAATAGTCTTTTTCGATTAGTTATGAGAAAAAAATTAACTGCTAAAGGGAGACAACTATGAATATCTTGAATACTTCATTTACTTACTCATTTAATTTATTAAGCCATTCATCTTTTAATTCAACAGTTTTGAAAGTTGCAACTGCATTGCTTGTAGGCCAACCAATCACAAAAGATCTCTCAGGGGGTCTTGTTAGTTCAGTCACATCATATATACATGTTGCCAACCATATTTCACAAACCCTGATTCGATGTTTAAGTTTAAAAGTTGTACTGGATCTAGCAAGTGAAAAAAATTGAATGAAAATAATTCTACTATCTTATATGCATAATTCTACTATCTTATATGCATAATTCTACTATCTTATAAGCATAAATTTATTTTATTAAGCAATGATGTGTACAGTTCTTAAGTTGTATATAAGATCTATTTTATTTTGATTCTTAGATTCCTCTAAAGAGGAACAGACTTTTTGGTTAATTTAAATAGGAGCATCCAAGATTTGCTCCTTAATTGTTTATCTGCTTATAATTCATAACAAAGATAATTAAAAAAGACAATGGAAATCATGGATAATAATCTCTAGAATACATCATACAGGTATATTTAAACATTATATTATGAAAAGCTTATAACACATGCTGGATGGTACAGGTCAAGTAGTAAAAGACAAAAAGAGCAGACTTTTATATTAAGGTGGCTTTTTATAATCTTATACAGAAGTGGCTGATGGCAAAGTATACATGTTAAATGTTAAATTTAATATACTAAAAACCATAGTATAGGTATATTTTATTGTTTGTTACCATGTTAACCAATATTAACTTACTTCTGTTTTGCTACAAGCAGAAGATCATTAAACAGGAAGAGATATCTCTCTTGTGTATGCATGCCCTGAAAACAAATAAAATAAGAAATATTTTACTAAAAATACACCCATTTTAGTCATTTAAATAAAAGATATTTCTGGAAAGATACAATTAGGAAATACAAACAAGAGATAAAAAAATTGCATGTCTTTCCTAAAAATTCTGCATTTATAATTTATATATTTTTACAAAACTTTCCATAATAAACACAATGACAACTCATGTAATGACAACTTGATAAATTTCAATGTTCAGACAAAATGAGAAAAGTGTTTGGAAAATTATTTTGATTTTAGAACCTCAAATACATAGTGGTGGTTATCACAAAGGTACATTATTTTGATTTTAGAACCTCAAATACATAGTGGTGGTTATCATAAAGGTACATTATTTTGATTTTAGAACCTCAAATACATAGTGGTGGTTATCACAAAGGTACATTATTTTGATTTTAGAACCTCAAATACATAGTGGTGGTTATCACAAAGGTACATTATTTTGATTTTAGAACCTCAAATACATAGTGGTGGTTATCACAAAGGTTCATTATTTTGATTTTAGAACCTCAATACACAGTGGTGGTTATCACAAAGGTACATTATTTTGATTTTAGAACCTCAAATACACAGTGGTGGTTATCACAAAGGTACATTATTTTGATTTTAGAACCTCAAATACATAGTGGTGGTTATCACAAAGGTACATTATTTTGATTTTAGAACCTCAAATACACAGTGGTGGTTATCACAAAGGTACATTATTTTGATTTTAGAACCTCAAATACACAGTGGTGGTTATCACAAAGGTACATTATTTTGATTTTAGAACCTCAAATACACAGTGGTGGTTATCACAAAGGTACATTATTTTGATTTTAGAACCTCAATACATAGTGGTGGTTATCACAAAGGTACATTATTTTGATTTTAGAACCTCAAATACACAGTGGTGGTTATCACAAAGGTTCATTATTTTGATTTTAGAACCTCAAATACACAGTGGTGGTTATCACAAAGGTACATTATTTTGATTTTAGAACCTCAAATACCCAGTGGTGGTTATCACAAAGGTACATTATTTTGATTTTAGCACCTCAAATACATAGTGGGTGGTTATCACAAAGGTACATTATTTTGATTTTAGAACCTCAATTACATAGTGGTGGTTACCACAAAGGTACATTATTTTGATTTTAGAACCTCAAATACATAGTGGGGGTTATCATAAAGGTACATTATTTTGATTTTAGAACCTCAAATACACAGTGGTGGTTATCACAAAGGTACATTTTTTTGATTTTAGAACCTCAAATACACAGTGGTGGTTATCACAAAGGTACATTATTTTGATTTTAGAACCTCAAATACATAGTGGTGGTTATCACAAAGGTACATTATTTTGATTTTAGTACCTGAAATACATAGTGGTGGTTATCACAAAGGTACATTATTTTGATTTTAGAACCTCAAATACATAGTGGTGGTTATCACAAAGGTACATTATTTTGATTTTAGAACCTCAAATACACAGTGGTGGTTATCACAAAGGTACATTATTTTATTTTCTCCATCATTTCAGAGATGATATAAGTGAAATATTTCTGACTGGGGAATAACACATTATTCCAGCAAACTATGATTATCAAAACAATATTCCAACCAACTAACAATCCAGGTTAACCAAGAATCCAAGTAAACCAAAAATCCAATCAAATCAAACCCAAACTAATGATACAGGTGAACCAACAATCCAATCAAACTAACAATCCAGGCGAACCAACACTCCAGGTGAGCCAACAATCCCCCCAAACCATCCAGGTGAACCAAACATGATAACTGGTAAACATAATTGAAATTTATAAAGTTTAGAGTGAACAGTCTTATATAATCTAAGAATTATGTACAATTTTCAGTATTGTTTCAAACTTATATTTTTAAACATAGGTGTTCTTTTTTCAGGTATTCTAATACAAATGTCAAAATGAAAAAAAGAATTAGTTGTCAAGATTAAGAGACAGATTGGAAATATAAATTTGGCACAAATATAACTTAGTGGTGTGGTCTTCAATGTGAAGAAATAAACCTAGAAATATTTGACAATCAAAGATAAATATAGAGATTGGAAAACTTAAATGGGTTGTCTGAATTTGGCTCTAACAAAAATATGGTGTGCGGTCTACATTATATACATGTATATAAAAATAATAATAAAATACAAATTTTAATAAAAGCATCAATCTAATATTTACCACAAGGATAAGAAATTTGTTGGTTACGCAGATTAGATAGTATTAATATCAATACAACAAATCTCTTCTTATAATATTTTAATCGGACACCCCAGGAATAAAGAATATACATTTAAATCATGGAATATCATAAATATCTATTAACAAAAGGTCATTCATTCAAACATTTTGCTGAATCACATCTTTTTTTTTATATAGACACTTAAATGAGTCTCTTTTTATTAAAAGATTTTTTACAATGAATAGATTACACATTAATATAGTCATGGGTATATAGGTTTTATACATGGTGTATAGATTGATAAGGGGAATAACTCTGGATGACACCAAAGTACAGTATTTTTTAATATCACTTAGAATTAAATATACACTGCTGCCTTTTTTTTTATTTTCCACTTTCTCCTCCTCATCAAGATGGATCCAATTTTTTATTGTTTACATCACATCATGATTGTACCCAATCTAATTTATCAGAATTATTTTGGCTTTTTGAAAATTAAAAAAAAAATACTTAAAAATGAGTTTTCAAAAAATATCCCATTATCATCATCATCACAACCTAATCTAAAGTAACTCTTATAGTGACTTATCAGTTTGTAAGTAAGAACAAACAAGTTTCTATTATAGTTGTAAAAAGTAAGACGGAAATAAATGAAAGTTTGACGAGGAATAAACAAAATAAAATTGCAAGTCATGCATACAAAATCATCTTTTTTTACATTTATCATAAAGAAAATAATGTAAGCTGTTGATCATCTCAGAGATAAGAAATAAGTTATCTATTGTTAGTAATCGGCTGTAAGGTGAGATGATTACATTTACAATATGTGCATAAATTTTGTGCTTCGTCAAAGGCTATGTCAAACAACTAACTTTTCAATCTTTTAACGAGAAGTTAAAAGGAAATAAGTGCCATAAGAAATTTTTACGGTTTGATCTCCTATTCATAATTATTTGAATTATATCAAAATATTACCACCTTTCAGAAATGCATAGAGGTGGATTCGTTTAAGTAACAATAACCACAATGTTCACCTTACAACACAACTGGTCGATTGGTGATAACTTCACTTATATCAAGACATTATAAAATAGGTGAAGTTGTTTATACACGTAATTAAACCTATGTAATACACTTGTTGGAATAAGTAGTAAATATTCATTATCAAGCAACATCTATGTCACATGATGTAGGATTAGTTTAAGTCTCTCCATCTTTATATTAAGGCCTTTTCTTCATTCCAACAGTCACATATTATTGATTTTGTTTAGACCAAGCCTGGACTCGAGTCCAGACCTTGTACTTTTGATTATTGTTAACAAACGTTTTTAACTTACCGAAGAAAATTCCACGCAACCTTCCATAACATAATGTCGGTCAATATTACTTTGTATACTCCGATTAGGATGATGGAAATTGTCCAATTCTTTCTTACCCATGTTAGTGTTTGATCTATAAATAAACAAAATAAATATCTGACTTAATCAAATTTAAAAAAAATCTTCCTTCATTTTTGTGATATCAAATCATTAATCTATTTGGTAAAGGTTTGGAAATACGACTAAATAGTGAGGAAGTTGGTATCGGGAACCAATGGTGGTAATAATTAGAAGTTCCTCATCTTTGACTTGTTAACAATCAGACAGGTTTCATTTAAAAAAAATAGTCAAGTAATTGAAACTATTTCAAGGACATTGTTCAGGGCAAAAATATTACTGAAATATTTCAGCAATCAAATATACAAATATGACGCCGATATGATTGTTTGGATAATAAAATATTCATTAATACCAATTATCATGCATGGCTATAATCATGAATAAATTGTTGATTTAAAGTTAAAATTTCAATTATGATAATATTTTGTCCATTGTGAGAGAAATATTTCAATACTTTAATGAATGTTACAATAATGCCAAAACAATGGGTTCAATACACATTCAAGTAGGTGTGTGGGAGTGTTAGGAATGAAATAATGTCCTAACACTATACCCAAAAACTCAACATTTAGGAAGGTCAAATAACATTGTGCAATAGAGATAATGGAGGGGGTATATATTAGATTAGTTGATTAAAAAGACATTTAAATATGACATGGTTATTATTTTTCTGTCACTGAATGGTCAGCTTAGGAATGGTAGAGAAAGGAAAGGCCAAGCAAATTTTCCCTGACTGGGACAGTATCAGACCATTTGGCCCAAAGATAACTACTGGTAGATATGTTGATTAAATACAAATGACCTCCCAAAGCATTACACACTCTTACATTACAAATAAAGTAATAACCTTTACTTCTATGATTTTGTTTTTTTCCCCTTCAAACCCAATTTAAAGTGCAAGTCCACAGATATATCATACCACATACACTCTGTTATCTAGACAGAATCAATAGGCTTTGTATTGGATCACAGGATACACAAACCATGTGATACACATTGTCAATAGTGAGTTATCACATAAACTTTAAAGGTACTTCTAATAACCAGAAAAGTTCTGTTATACTGACATTGCTGAGATAACCAAAGAAGTTCTGTGTTATACTGACATGGCTAAGATAACCAGAGAAGTTCTGTGTTATACTGACATGGCTGAGATAACCAGAGAAGTTCTGTTATACTGACATTGCTGAGATAACCAGAGAAGTTTCATGTTATACTGACATGGCTGAGATAACCAGAGAAGTTCTGTTATACTGACATTGCTGAGATAACCAGAGAAGTTCTGTGTTATACTGACATGGCTGAGATAACCAGAGAAGTTCTGTTATACTGACATTGCTGAGATAACCAGAGAAGTTCTGTGTTATACTGACATGGCTAAGATAACCAGAGAAGTTCTGTGTTATACTGACATTGCTGAGATAACCAGAGAAGTTCTGTTATACTGACATGGCTGAGATAACCAAAGAAGTTCTGTTATACTGACATGGCTGAGATAACCAAAGAAGTTCTGTGTTATAATGACATGGCTGAGATAACCAAAGAAGTTCTGTTATACTGACATGGCTGAGATAACCAAAGAAGTTCTGTGTTATACTGACAAGGCTGAGATAACCAGAGAAGTTCTATGTTATACTAACATGGCTGGTGTCTTAAAATCTTCTCTGACTAAAATTAATTCATTTAATCCCAACACCTGACCAGGATTCAAGTAACAGTAGTAAAAAGAAAACTTGGACAATTATATCATTTAGACAATTGGTAACCACAGAAATAATGAAACTCATGATAAAAACATGAATCTCAATGAAATTTGCATCAATTATAAAGCAATCTACTGATGGTACATTAGAAATCATTAGTAAAAAATTGTTCCTAATGTGAGAATATGTTTGGATTTACATAGAAATGTTGAATTCCTTATTGTTATTAAACATGTTTTTACTGCATAAAAGCCTAATATTGATTCAGAAGTTTCCTTACCTACACCCTTCATCTATTTCAACAAAAACAGAATTTTTTCCTTTACATAAAATCTATGACAAAAAATCAAATATGTAATAATAAAAATAATAAAATACCTTACCATTATCATAGCAATATTTTCACTTAATTATCCAAAACTTCCAATAATTATAAAATAATTTTCTTTGATTTCAATAAATGTTTCCACTTATGTTTGTTATATCACAAATAAATATCCAAAGTTTACACATTTTTTGTATGTCCTTACAAGTTTTTATTTTACCACGCTGAGTTTTAAACTATTATACCATGTCCTTAATTCTTACAAAAATGTTGGCAATACATGTAAAACAAAAACACACCAGGCCAGGTAAGAATATAAAAATCCAGGTATAATAATCATACCACACATGACTTACTGTAGATTATAATATTCCATGGTTAGTTTCCTTAACCCACCTGTTGTCATACCTGTCGCAGGTACATTCCTTAAGATGCCAGGGGCATAATGAATTACGGTGATACTAATTACTGATTGTGAAGGTGTACCAAAAGGCACGGTGTAAAACAATGCGCTGGTATCATGGATTCAAACCAATGTGTATGATATCATGAGAGTTTTACAATATTTTATTTTAACATTTTTGAAATTTATTGGATACAAAATTTATTGGTTACATTTTCAATTAGAATAAGAAGCTTAACACACTAAAGGACAGCAAATGATAACATAGCTTATATAGTTTGTCTGTATGGATGCATAATTTTATAAACACTACCTTTATAAACCCTACATTAGTTGCTGGTGCTGATGCCAGGGGTTGGGTGTGGGAGTGGGGGTGGGGGGGGGGGGGAGGTTTTATAAAAATAGCTCTTTTGAACTGAGTGCAAGTAAACTAACAACAGGATCTTCTCCAGTTACTACAAAATACTGGATGGCATCTTTAATCAAAGCCTACATTTTGTACTATGCCCAAATACTAAGGAAATATTTTATATAATGCCCCTGCTGTATAAGAAATCTTTTTCTTTGATCATGTAAAGTGTCAATAACATTGTTATTTCATAATAGACTGACTGTGCATGTATTGACACCTTTATTATCTGTTGTGTGTACAATTTAGCATCATTGTGTGCCTCTATATTACACTTTATTATTGTACTAGATGGCTGGTTTACCACTTGTGTAGGAAAACATCTCACATTGAAAGTTATAAAATGAGAAAAAGTATACAAGTAATGGTTACTTTTATAGCACAAAAACTAAGGCAAACAGTATATATTAACCTTCTAGTTTGGTGCATCGCATCGCAAAATGGACGCTAGATGATAGGTATTATAGCATTCATGTGTTGGTTCATAAAGCTAAATCATAACATTTAATCAGTGATAATGTTTTATTAATATACTGACTCAGCCCACACCTTCCTGAAAACATACTCTAGCTTTATTTGTTGCAAACCATTTTCAATACCTATATAGCATTAAACAAATATGGGCTAATTCTGGTTGACAACATTTGAGAAACAGGTTGTGTGTCTTAGAGTATTTCCTAGTTTGGTTTGGTATCAGCAGAATGGAGGGAGGGGTTTGCAGTGTTTATCTATGACATTGTGAACTGGTCATTATACAAGTACACTAAAAGTTGCCATACAAAGCAGATCATAAACAATTTTACAGTTACAAACTCAAAAAATACCATGAGCTTACTCAGCATGCATACTACCCCCACCCTTCCTGTGTTAACTGTGCATATATAGTACCCGACCCTGCCTATGTAGCCTACCCTGCAGAGATATTTCAACTTGCTCAGCAGGTACAAGTTGACAGGCATGAGGTCACAAACTAGTATGGCATAAACATAAGATAAATTGTAAGTAAAATGGTGAAAAATCTTCCCCTTGTTGTAGGACAAGATATGTTATCTGAACCCTCAGGTGTACTTTTATGCCTAGGACTTGACAAGCCTTGTCCAGGTTCAATGAAATGACTATGTCAGATTCAGATAACTACCATTATATCTTCTCAAATTCCTTGGCAGAAAACAATTCATGAAAAATTCAAAATAATGTAACAATGAAGGTAGAAGATGAGAGAGAACAGAAACTTATCCAAGATAATTTTGAGGTGTTGTAATTATTTGTGTAAAATCTCTTGACTCTAACTTATGAGAATTGAGAAGTAGGTTACTTGGTTTATTGGGAATAAAATTCTGAATTTTAAAATAATTTTCTTGATGAATCAATAAAACAGTTCTAAAAAAAGAATGATGACCTAAAAATATGTAGCGATAAAAACCAGAAAGTCATCTTGTGATCTAAAAATATGTTTTTATTGTGACAAATTAGTTTTATTCACAAACTTCATTGACTGCAACAGGCTAAATTACATACTTCTTCAGCTTTCAAGATGAATGATATCTATCTTTTTTCCGATGTGTAATATTGAGAGTCATGGAAATCAATGAATCGATGAATTCTTGACAATATCTTCTACAACATCATTCATTTTCAAAGCAGACAATTTATTTATGACAAAAATAAAACATATCTACAAGGTTTATAATAAAGATGACTTCAATTTGTGCTTTTAAATTAAGTTGTTTTTTTTTTTTTTTTTTTTTTTTGTTTTTTTTTTTCACTTTTTCAAAATAAAAAAAAATATTGGTGGTTTGTGTCTATAAAGCCAGTATCACTATTGTTTTAATTTAATCCCTTATAAAATACTGAAATATTTTTTTTTTACACTTAATGATATCAGATCAGTTTGATCCATGGAGCTGTCAGAAGAACAGTGTAGTTGACAAAGATAATAATAATAAAAAGTTGTACTAAAACACAAAATTTTTAAGTTGACAAAGATAAAATAATAATGATAATAATAATTAAAAAGTAAAATGCCTATTCTCTAAAAAAAACTAATTTCTTTCAATTAAAACTTTTACAAAAAAAATTGATGCTAAATGCTGATACATATCAGATGCTGATGTTTGGGATATATCTAATGTTTGGGTATTTCAGATGCTAATACAAGGTGGGCAAGGTGCTGTTGTTTTGGGTAAGTCTGATGTTTGGGGTATGTCTGATGTTTGAGGTATGTCTGATGCTTGTACCAGGTGGGCATGGTGCTGTTGTTTTGGGTAAGTCTGATGTTTGGGGTATGTCTGATGTTTGAGGTATGTCTGATGCTTGTACCAGGTGGGCATGGTGCTGTTGTTTTGGGTAAGTCTGATGTTTGGGGTATGTCTGATGTTTGAGGTATGTCTGATGCTTGTACCAGGTGGGCAAGACGCTGATGTTTGGGGGTATATCTGATGTTTGGGGTATGTCTGATGTTTGAGGTATGTCTGATGCTTGTAACAGGTGGGCAAGATGTTGGTGTTTGAGGTATATCTGATGTTTGGGGTATATCAGATGCTGGTGCCAGATTGGAAGTATGCTGATGTTTGGGTATATCATATATTGATGCCAGTGTGTATCCGGTATTGTTGCCAAGTTTAAAAGATGATGATGTCATAGTTTTACTATATATTGTACAGGCAATATATTAGAGATTTGAACAGAAATGCTAATATTGGGTGGAACCAAATTGAAGAGTGAATACTGGGTGTGATTCACAAATTACTAATCTTTTTAATCCACAAAATTTATAAAATCATATTCTTTCTGTCTTATTATTTAACATAGTATCTATTCATCTTATAGTTAGAGACAAGTTTATAATTATTTTAAGTTAAGTTACGTCAATACAGCCCGAGTTAATGTTTTACCTACGTAACTTATATTGACATAGATACTTCACTCAAAAGATCTTGTTTCGGATACATAATACTTTCATTCTTAAAATATCCATTTTAATGCTGTGAATTTTTGACAACTGTTTACTGCATTTAAGATATATTAATATTTTACAAACATTAGAAGCTATCAATTCCTTCATCTCAATGAAACCAGTAAATGTACATAGGTATTTGAATAAAACATACACATGAAAAAAAGCCTGTTACACTTAATTCCGACTGTTTGCATTGTGGGCGGAGGTGATATCTAAAGTACCTGTTCTTTTTATCTAGTTTTAGCTCATCATTGGTATTTAAACATTCAATGTTTAATCTATAAGTGTTAACATTTTCAAGTTATTCAGTAAGGAATCATTCACCATTGCCCTCATTGTACGACAGAAAGAATCCTGAATATAATGTTATATCACTATAGTAAGCTAAATCAGTTTGCTTAAATCACAATTGTACATTTCTTTAGAATAAACTTTGACTTTTTCAGTTCCCTGACAACATATGTATATCACTGACCCATATTTAATTATAGAAATTATATTGGCATATATTTTGATTTATTTTTCTTTTTGAAACATTCTGAATATTAATATTTCTTAAGTCATATTGTCACCTTTTTTCTTGTAATTCAATATTTTTAATAAATAAAAAATTCTTCTTTACTAGCATAATAGATTTATCCTGTTGGAAAATTTTTCTGAATAATTTTAAATAGCTCTTTAGTGTTACTTTATGTGTTTGTCATTTAATACCTTACTATATTCTTAGGTAAATAATACATATGTCAGAGAATTACAAACCTCACATATCACAAGCATTGTTTAATCCAACACCTTAAAGGGAAGTAACTTTTGAAACAATAATCAAAATGTTTATATGTTTATAAATTGAAACTTGGACTAGATATTTACAAAAAAAAAAAAAAAAAAAAAAAAAAAAAAAAGAAAAAAAAAGAAAAAAAAGAAAAAAAAAAACCTTACAAATCCAAACTTGATCTAGATATTTACATAAAACTTTGATTTTTGTTAAAAAATTAAAAGTTGATCCAGTTATTTACAAAAAAAACCCTTGATTTTTGTTTATAAATTAAAACTTGATCTAGATATTTACAAAAAACTTTGTTTTAAAAATTAGACAATTTTGTAACTTTTGAAATACCCAAATAAAAGATTTAATATTGCACTGAGTATGAATAAATAGGTGTAGATCTTGTTTGATGCCTTTTGTTATCTGTTAACAAGAAAAGGAATTTTTTTTAAAGAATCTAAAATATTTTATGTAGGCCTAATCCTATCTAATCTCCAGCATCTGAATCACATTAACAGTTTCGTAACTCAGATCATTATGTTAGTATACCACTACGATGACGAAGCCATTTTGTCTAAAGTACATTTACTGGGTAATCCTTAATTAACCAACCCAAACTATTTCATTGATAATTTTTCTCTTTAAAACATCTGTTAATAACACCCTCAAGATGTTGATTAAGAAACTTTATAAAATTTACAAAAGCCACGCACATCTTATGCCTCAATGCCGATTTTAAACATTGGAACAATCGGGAATACTGGTACCTTTTTCTTAAGATTTTATGACATATCTCTGGGCAAGACTTTTTATTCAGGTGGCACAATACATAATTTACACTGTGGAATCGCACTGTCTGTTTTTAATACCCAACCAAATAAAAAATAAGACAACTTATAAATTTTAATACCTAAAAATGTCACAAGAGGTCATTACTTACTACCACCACTGGGGGTACAAAATCCTGTGTGTTTGTACTTTGTATTGATTTTTTTAAGACTTTTTACTAAGACTTAACAAAACATCATGAAGCGCCAACAAAGATAGATCAATATTAAATATATATTGCTACTAACATATCAGTATTTTTAAATCATTGTATAATGCTAGCTTGTTAACATAACTTGTTTTTTCTACACATTTTTGTATCAAGTCAATTAAAGTAAGTTACCATATAAGGAGTAAGACTTGATCAATGCATATAAAATTTAATTGATAAAAATTAATTTCAAAAATTCTTTAACTATTTATTTTGCACTTTATTGAAAATTAATCCTTTCAAAAAATTTTCAATTTTCTAAAGTAAATAAATATTTGAATTCTAAATTAAATATTTTAAATGCACAGAAATCAAAACGCCTTCCTTACATAACATATTGAATCTTAATACTTCGTACTTTCATTGATACATATACATAATATCTGCTTCATGCTACAACCTTAATGTTTTAGGAGTGGCAGAATAAATACATTGATGCATTTCTACTGTGAGACTTAAAAAGAAACATGCTTTAAAGGGGCACGTTGTTTACTTTTAATGACGTGAGCCAGAGTGGCAAGCAAATACAACAATCATACGTCCCGGTTCTAGAGAACTAGCAAACAATGTTATGTAAGTTAACCCGAGTAACACATGCACGTTATAGTAAAAAAAAAACAACATAGTGCAAATATATTTGGTATGTGTATTATGTAAAATGTACATTGATTAGGATTTGGGAGGGGTGCTGGTAATTTTTTAAAATTACCTTCTCATTTGAAACTTAAATGACTTTAAACTACACATATTTGTAGATTTTATTTAGCACATTTCACATAACTGACTATATTTGTTCATTTCTGATATTTTTATTTCATATAACATTCCAAATATCATGAAATTAAGCTTATTTAAGAAAAAAACAACAAAAGACTAAAAATATAATGTAAGATAGGTTTAAGGCAATCAAAATCTAGTCAGGAAAATGTCATTGAAATTTAAATTAATTCATATTAGAGATAGATCATTTACTTTATATAAGAATCTAATCTCCAGATACATACCATATTCTTAACTATTGAATCTACATGAAGCGGAAGATTTCATTTTTTGTTGTTAGAATGTCCAATGATCTACTGATATATCTGAGTTTATAAAATAGTATAAAATTCTGAAATATCTGTTGTTTTAAGTTATCAACCTAGTATAGCAAGTTGAGTGGCTTTAGCCTCTTCCTTTGTTCATATCAAATAACTTTTAAAACGTTCATCTGTTAGGTGGCATCCCTTCAGTATAAAATGGAAAGTAAGAAAGTGTAACATATACATAAAAGATACTTACAAAAGGTTTCCAGTACTTTTGGATTTGTGTCCAAGAGTCTTAAAGAGCACAGCACCTGGAGCGGATCGTCTGCGATGTGACAAGTTTCGAACCGTCTGAAATGTAGAAAGAGTTCATATAAATTGCCTTCCAATCTGTTAAGGATGAATATAAGATGATCTTCTGTGAACTTTTATCATCAAGTCATAAAATAAATTTTTTTTAAGTCTACAAACAGATTTTTTTTCTCACCTGAACTACTAGCCAAGAAAATTAAAGACCATTTAACTATTGTAAGTTTTGATGGAAAGGGTGTTAAAATCTATACGATAATCAGTTATGGCTGGTCACATTTCATTTACTATATAACTTACATTAGATTTTCGTGATTGATATCTAGTCTTCCGTTGTTGTCGTTGTTGTTTGTTTTTCCAATACATTTTTTTTTTTGAGAAATATGCCTTATAATAATTCCTCAAAACAAAATACTGGATAACTAATTAGTACCATTAATAAGTGTACTGTTGTAAATTTAGAAAATTTGAAAATACATTAGAGAAACAAAATCCTGACAAATTTTAAACTATAAATAGTAACAGTGATTACTTTTCATCTTCTTTCACCATCAAGAATTTAAACAAAACCACTTAATGCTCTGAATATTCTTATAGGTGTTATGTTTAATATCTCCACGATCTCCACACCTTCAGGGTCTTTGGAATGTTTCATATTTATCTATAGCTAAGCTTCTAAGCAGCTCATGTAACGCATTCAGATGAAGTGGAGCTTACACAAAAGAATACAAATTCAAATTTCTTTGACCTTAAATTTAAGTGGACCAAATACAATGTAATGACTGAAAGACAAGGATGTTTGAATTATATATCTCATCTCCATTACCTGACAATTCTGACAAATTTTCAACCCTTTTCTAGATTGTTCTCTGTTTGTTAGATATTTTGATGTCAAAGATTAAGAGGGTCATTACACTTATCTGAGCAACAACTATTGAATGCTCTTAATTCCTATTACTATTGTGATTAAATTTCTTGCTATGTTTTAAAGATGAAAACAACAAATTTTCTTCAGTTTCAAGGACTAAAATAATATTTGGTTAAAAAATATCATAACAAAACTTAAAATGTATACTTGAATTTTGTGAAACTTAGTGAATGCATCAGTATCATCTAAGGCATTACATGTAGGTCAAGGTCACTTTTATTTGGCCTTTAACCTATTCCAAAGAGAATGACCTTAACATGACAAAAACAATAACCTTATATCAAGTTGTTTGGTTCTTTTAAACAAAATTTAAACCATCTGATGATATTTATTGACTAATCAAGCAACATCTTTCTAAATCTTGTTCCCTGGGTAGGAATATTAATTCTCAGGTATGACAGAAGAATTTCATAAATTTGACATTATAAATTTATGACATTTTAATGGTATGAATTAATAATTTTCAATAAATACCAGGACCAAATGTCTTTCTAGCCATCAGTGAATTGACCCTATAGTAAATCCTCAGATCAAATATGATGACTTAACAAGAACAAAATCCAAAGGGATACATATATATTTAATGTTGCAGTAAGGTATGAGACCATGTCTGCTTCAGGGAGTTTGTTAAACGTCCATGTGGCAGATATTTATTGTTCTTTTTGTTTCTATATAAATAATTATAATAACAATTGTGTCAATCTATATACAGATATAGAGGCTTCATTAGGTACTGAACTAATGGCCAGTCAGGTGACTGAGATTTATTGATCAAATCAATGAGCATATTAATATGTTATTATTAATTTTCTAAAGTCTTCTTATCAGCATAAATGTACCAGGACAGTCTTTATGATAGTGAGGAGTTAATGTACTAATAGATTGGTAATTATCAGGTCAAATCAAAATTATAATACATGTAATAACATACTTTTATTCAAAACAAAGTGAAAATGCAACTGAAAATTTTAACTTGTTCTGGTTAAACATTGGAATATAAATGTACAGATTTTTAAAAATTATTATTATTATTCTTTTCTTTTTCAAACACCATTTCAATAAACAATGTCTACCTCATAAGGTTAGGAAATATTTGCTTTCTGGTTTACTACAGAGTAATATTTTTCCTCTTTGAAATAATAATCCATTATCCAATTTTAAATGTCATTTTTTAAGAAAAGCAATTTTATTAAAAAAAAAAAAAAACCAAAAGAAAAAGAAACGAGGAAACAGAGATGGAAAAAAAAAAGAAAAATAATAATAAAGGGACATAGCCCTGCTAAATACTGCAAATATATGATGAAAAGAAACTTGATCTGTAAGTTTCTGTAAATTTTACATTACATGTATATAATTTTATTATGATTTGAATGTAAGACAACTATGAAGGTAGTTTATAGGTCTGCATTTCTATTATTGTGGAACAATGCACATCAGGGATAAACTAACACAACCCCTTATCCTAGTTCAGTGTCAAAGGTCAGATGGCTAACCTGAATTAGTTATCAAATAATATGAACAAATTTTTATGGGGCTATTTAAAATGTTCTTGTGTAATATAACTAACAGAAACAAGTTATTTTTATATTGATAAAACTTATTTTGTATAATTTAAGATACAAAAATTTGATCAAATATTTATAAGAACTTAAGGTTTCAGAATCTATAAATAGACACATATCCTGGCCATAAGATATTCAAATTAACCTTAAACAAATAAGGTCATATTTAGTGTTACAATTAGCAATAACTTACCTGTCAAAATCAATTATCTCAAATACATAAAGGTCAAAGATACATGACCGTAATTAATAAACACAATTCAGTCTTTCTGTATCCATGATTTTTCATTTTTAGCATAATTTCCGATTAGAATAAAAAATCCATTTTGAAAACCACCATGATGAGTGAAATAAGAAAACGTCCATGTTTAACAAGATCTGATTTATACCTGTGTATGTCCCATGTGTGTATTTACTGTTTAATGAATTCTGTCATCGCTAACCTACATGTCTCTGACTAAGTTTATGCAAAATTAAAAATTTGAAAAACTTTAATATCCAAGCCTTTTATTTTATAATGAAAAAACACAGTAAAAAAAGTCGTGTAATTTTGATTTTCACGACAATGTTATGGGTTTGTAGTGACCAAGATAATTATGTCCTATTGAGAAAACGTCGTCAGTCAAACACACCACGTTTAATCATGTTTGATAACACTTGAATAACACCTATATTTATATATATCAACAACACAGCACTTTTAATACCCACTATGTTAATAATACAAACACAAATTGTTAATAAGATTGGTCAATTATATTCCATTTGTCCTTTTTATCACTGTCCAATACTGGTGTTTCTAGTCACAGTTCCGAGAAGTATAAAAATCTATAACGATATACAAATTTGAATAAATCCTTTAATGTAACAAACTTAAATCTACCTGTTTATAAGACTTCATTGATTGTGATTTCACGGTCATTCTCCGGGATAAGTATTCCCGTTATTATGCTAATGAATTAATACAATCACCAAAGTTAAGCTGCAGATTAAAGTTTATAATCTTTTATGTCATTATATGTGAACTTAATTAGGATAAGTTTTTATAATATCACTTTTTTCTCTCTCGCTGGCCCTTCCTTGGCCCAATATCTTTCTAGGGTTATACATAGGTATAAAGCCTTGTATTTTATCTCGACCAATAAGATATGGATCCAGGAATCTATACACCAAGCAGCTAAGCTCCATTTGTCTCGAATAATAATTTAACAAAGTTTAATGTCAACAATCTTCTTATGACAGGACTCATCTTAAAACATCTAGACCCCGGTTATAATAATGTATGTTTGCTGGGTATTAAAACTCTGATATGTGCAAATATATATACATATATATATTTTAACGAACATTAAGATTTAAATATAAAGATTGTATTTATGACAAAAATTAAAATCATTGTTACCAGTAAATTTATTGTTATTTGTTGATAGTTGGGTTTATGTATGAAGTGTGATTCTGCAGATATGTGTGATGCAAATTAATTTGAGTGTCTTTTCACATTTAGAAACAAGAGTACTTATTTTCATAATGAAATGGTGTAATTTAAGATTGCAAATTAAAAAAAATCAAGAATTAAGAATTTAGCTTAAAACCGTTCAATAACATAAGAACTGCACGGAAAACTGTCCAAAAACATTAGAACTGCATCCAAAAACATTAGAAGTACACAGAAAACTGTCCAATAACATTAGAACTGCACGGAAAACTGTCCAAAAACATGAAAACTGCACGGAAAACTGTCCAAAAACATTAGAACTGCACGGAAAACTGTCCAAAAACATGAAAACTGCATGGAAAACTGTCCAAAAACATAAGAACTGCACAGAAAACTGTCCAATAACATTAGAACTGCACGGAAAACTGTCCAAAAACATTCGAACTGCAAGGAAAACTGTCCAATAACATTAGAACTGCACAGAAAACTGTCCAAAAACATTAGAACTGCAAGGAAAACTGTCCAAAAACATTAGAACTGCACAGAAAACTGTCCAAAAACATTAGAACTGCAAGGAAAACTGTCCAAAAACATTAGAACTGCACGGAAAACTGTCCAAAAACATTAGAACTGCAAGGAAAACTGTCCAAAAACATTAGAACTGCACAGAAAACTGTCCAAAAACATTAGAACTGCAAGGAAAACTGTCCAAAAACATTAGAACTGCAAGGAAAACTGTCCAAAAACATTAGAACTGCACGGAAAACTGTCCAAAAACATTAAAACTGCAAGGAAAACTGTCTAAAAACATTAGAACTGCACGGAAAACTGTCCAAAAACATCAAAACTACATGTAAAACTATTAAACAACATTAGAACTACATGTAATGTATTTGAATCATTTTCCCCTGTTAAGTTCCTTAAATTCAATCTGTCTATCAAACATTCTAATTTGTTAATATATATTAAGTAGATTTTTGTATCAACATATTCAAGAATATAAATGTCATAATTTTGCATTGAAATGTTTGAGTAAAAATTTCAATGTGTGAAAGGACAGAAATAAAGGGAAATAATAGTTGTTCAAGAAAGTTAAACAAGCACACACAGTAATAATTATTTATTTGAATTTCAAAATAAAGACCTGAGTTCTTGTACTTCAATTTCAAATATAACTTTCGAATATACAGTATTTCCTAACAATTTATTATTAAAATATAACACAACTATGTTTAATGTTTAATAATTATCAACAAATATGCAACTTTTACTCTCAAACTCAGTCATGTTTGTATGGATATTAAAGAAATGAAGAAGTAGGATTTTATCTAGTTTCAGAATGTATCCTCTTGTTAAAGGTTTTTTCTTGTTTTACATATTTTGTTGTTTTAATCAGTTTTTAGACTGTCTAAAAATTGAAAGTCTTATCATACCTTATATACACACAAAAGTTTCAAATCAGAATTAACTAAAGCCTGATTTAGTTAGATATTGGAATATTTTTTGATAAATAGAATACCAGTAGATGTATATTGGAACAGAGAATCAAATTCGGAAGGTTAAAAAATTATATTCCATTTTCAACATCCCTCAACATAACCACCCAATAAAATAAAAGCTTACCGGTACATATTTCTTTAGGAATGGTACTTGTTACCTAAAAATGTTGTCTGATAGAGACTTGTCATTTGGTGATAAATATCATTTACTTACTTAGCCAGCTTTTTTATCAAAAATATAAAGACATGGTTAAAACATTAATATTTGCCAGATTTGATGAAATTCATACTTTGGTTTATAAGGCCGCAGTTCACAAAAATATAAATATTTCTTTGATGTAAAATCTGACCTATATAAATGAAAATGCTTGTTTTAAAGATTATTGTATCCATTAATTTTAATAAATTAGAATGCATTTCTAGCTTTTAGCATAAATATGAAAAGATTTTTATTTTATTAATCTGTGTAGTTGAAAGTTGAGGACATTTGTTTTGACCTGTAAAAAACTGCAATGGAAACCAATATCAGCCAAGCAGGCTATGTACAGGTATATTTCCCCTTGGATTTCATACATGAGATCTTTTGGTTAAAAGAAACAGTTTATATCATGATCAGCAAATAAGGGTATGATTTAACTCAATTTACTTACCTGTGATGTTGAATCTCCGAGTTGGAGATCATCATTTGGAAATTTTTTCTGTATTCGATCCATTTCAATTTGATTTTCATTTGTTCCAAATTCATCTTCATGCTCTCTCACCATCTGAAATGAAATTAAAATAATATTTTGTTTGGATTCTTTATATACAAAATTGTCCATTTGATATCTATGATTAGAAACGACGACGAATTTGTTCAAGGAAGTATGTGTGAATTAGGTATGACAAAGAACACAAAAAATGTACCAATATCATTTCCATACATAAACAGAAAAAAAACCTTATTATGATCTGATACAAGTATTTACTTAATATATCACATGGTGACAGATATAGCTAATTATATATCAAATATTTATTCTCATGCTCAAACACATGCCTGATCAAAAATGATATAAAATACACATATATGCATAAAAATACTCATAGATATAACATAAGGTACATGTATTCCTAAACATGTCAATAAATCATATCTTAGCTTACCAATACAGGACATACCTTATCTCAAGGGGAGGGGAGTGTGGCAAAAAGCAAATTTGCTCAATAGACTAAAAAAGTGAGATTTGTTATGAAATTATGTCATAACAGATAATGAATTTCATAGAAATGTTCACTTTCCTTCTGATCTTATGACATATTGTTTTTTTTAAAAAAAATTATTATTTAAAAAAAAAAATTATTATTTAAATAAAAAAAATCAATGGTGGAATCACTATAGAAAAAATTAATGAAGAGCTTAACTTAATTAAAATTCAAATAAATTTTATACAAAGTATTAAATCATCATGTGTATATTGATTGATGGTAAGTTTTTACATCAAACATATACCAATGTATATTAATATACAATACATGATAAATATCTATTCAAACATACCAAAGTATTGATACTCTGCTTCAAAAGAAAATAATAATAAAACGTGAAAAATCACCCAAAAAACTTCAACTGAACATGAAAAAATCTACTAAAGGTGATGAAGGGTGAAAAATTTAAAATAAATTACATTTATAAAATTTAAAATATGTAATTCATACAGTTTTATGATGATACTGTCAATAAAAAGAAAACAGATTGTCAGTAGGGGGTTGTTTTATGGTGTAACATCTTGAAAGGTAACTGAAGCAAAATGGGTCACTAGGATAAAAATAATCTGTATACCTGTAATATATTTTATACAGATTTATTTACACACCTGTATGACTGCATGTGGGCAGGTGTATTCTCCTTGTCTGCACACTTTCAAAGCAGTTAATTACGGTAATAGGGTTTATAGTACTACCAAAGATTTTAAAGGAAAAAGTAAAAAATGCAGTTCAACCAGCACTAAAATAACAAAAAATGTTGAGTGTAGTAATGAAGTGTTAAGCCTAAGTACAAAAATTCTGTTACTTATATCGAGGCAGTAAGTACTGATATAGAGGAGGAAATCGAGTACCTGAAGAACTAGACAATAAGAGGCAAAAGAACACAAAAAATAAAACACTATATAAAAACAAATACATTAGTATTTAGACCAAGGGTCAAAGGTCAAAATACTCTGAAAGAGAATAACAGCAATATGTTGAAATCAAATAATAAATATCACCAGAATCCAAAAGAAAGCAAAGGTAAGTAACTCAAGCAAGCTTTTTAGAGAATAACTTAAGACATTGATCATTTTAACCAAAGTTCTCTAGTACAAATATACTCAACTCATTCATTATCAAAGAGATTGGTCAAAATAACCCAAGAAAATGATCATTTAACTGATATTCTCTAGCATTCAACCCCTTTTATCATCAAAAAGATATCCAGATAAAACACGAAAAATATAAGGTACCAACTTGAAAAAAAACTTAAATGCCAGAAAAAATATATTAATTTTGTGTCCTCATTTGTTTGGATCAGTTCTTATCTATCTATTGTTTCAGAATATAATCACATGTTTTATTGTGTGGTGTTCTTCAAGGTGACTTCCTTAGTCCACTATGTTTTTGTTTGGGAGGAGATTTACTGATTGACAGATAAACATGTAGAACTTTGATGTCATTCATGATCTACTGATGTAAAACTTCCACATATTTCTGATACCTATCATCAAATATGTCCAAAATTATTATTCTCTACATATCATTACATCAAATACATATAAAATGATATCAAAAACACTACCTAACAATCATCTTATATCATTACAGAACCCAGTGCAATAACATCAAACACAGGTATCAAACTGCCATACAACACCTTAAACAAAATATATAGTATAAAACATTTTTGGGGAAAAAACTATGTTTAGATAATTTGAAGCCATTTGGAACTAAAAAATTCTTTTTGAAAATTTTTTGGTCATTTGAAAGTAGGTCAACTGTAAAACTTATGCCAAGAAGATTATAAGGTGTGGAGATGTAACAGATGAGTGATCTGAAGATGCAAGTAAAAAGTCATAAATCACTGTCATAAAATGTGTCAACAGGCTCAATATTCACAAATAGTAACTTGTATAGTTTAAATTCTTTATATATTTTACCAATGAAATATTTTGATAAAACAAAGTTTTAGTTTGAAATACCACGATTTGTTTTGGAATTCTTTTGATCACAGAAAGTTTTAGTTTGAAATACCACGATTTGTTTTGGAATTCTTTTAAACTTTACTTTGATTCCTGTAAAATGTGTAAAAATAAACATTTTACAAAAAATGCCTAGAAAAACTTCCTTATCTGACAAATAAGATACTGAAATTTTAAAATGATGGTCACAGCTAATACATATTATAAGCTGAAATGTAGTTCAAATCCCACCAAAATAATTTTTTTTTATCTTAGAAATTTTTAACAATTTGTCACCAGTTATTCTAAATTCTTAAATCTAAACTTTAAATTCCTTTTATTATTTTTTCCACCTTAATTTACAATGGAACGGCTCATTTCTTTTGAATTTTGGACCAAGCCATAGATTTAAAGGGATGAGAAACATAAAACGATGACCAGATAATGATGCTGCATTTTCTACTCTAATAAGGTTAAGCCTTGGTTCAGTTTTAATCAATCAGACACTTCAGAGTGGCCCAGTCAGATCTATGCTGGAAATGCTCCAAAATCACCAAGGAGGGATTTAACAGTCTATTGTTTGTAAAACACTTCTAATATAACCCAGTACTATAGGGTTTTAAATCATATTTGACATTATTTGATATACAAACAGATCTATACAGTTGTCTTAATATCATTTATTACTACTGTAAAAACAGATTTTGATAAGTTTTTTTTTTTCATTCATTCACATAAGTCTATATTTACTTGCTTTTGTGTGAAGACCTTGTCATACCACAGTCACACATAAAACCATGGCTGTGTTATTTCTTTTCTTACTATTACTTTTAAATTTCAAAGTTGACTTTAATGTTTTTTGGAAACAGTTTAAATCTAATTGAAAAATGATTTCTTTTTTAAAATTTTAAACAAATGTTTATATTAGATTTTTAGTAAACTATTTAACTGAAAGCTGGTTGGTCATACATGTACATGATGGAAAGGCATCCATCAGTAACCTACTTTGACTGAAAAAGGTAAAAAAAAAAAAAAAAAAAAGATAGTATAAAGCCATTTTTATCTGTTTTTTTTTTTTTTTAGATTACTTCATATTGAATTTATTGGGGGGGGGGGGGGAGAAATTAAGTCATACCATTATAGTGTTTCCATTACACCTTTATTTTACTTTAAATTATTGCCACCTAACTGTGATTAGAGTACTGTTATATCAAGTTGTATGATAATACATCTACGCTCAATCTTTGATGAAATGTTTTTCTTTTGTTTTTCTATAGTTAATGGTAAAGTGTGGATTATATCCATCATTTACTGTTCATTTTATATCTGGGCTCATTTTACTCTGTTTTCTTTATCCCTGCATTTACTATTAACAATGCTTATATACAGCTGGCCTGTACCACAGAACGGGAAATGTACTCAGCTTGTATTAACCAGAGACCCATTTGTTTATTAAGAAGGTAGAAAGGTTTTGATGGGTCATAAATGGATGACTAAATTGGGTTTTAAATCCAAGTCAAGGTTATTACCACATTTACTGAGGAGATTATTTTCGTAGAGAAAACCTGAATACTCAGATAAAAATGACAACCTTTTTTTCAAACAACAGACACTATTCTCTTACACTAGGATCTGTTCAGATTAAAGGATTCAACTGAGATGGCCCAATGACATCTAGAGTCTATATACCACACAAGACCAGGCATACCAGGCCCCATAACAGCTAGAGTCTATATACCACATAAGACCAGGCATACAAGGCCCAATAACATCTAGAGTCTATATACCACATAAGACCAGGCATACAAGGCCCAATAACAGCTGTAGTCTATATACCACATAAGACCAGGCATACGAGGCCCAATAACAGCTAGATTCTATATACCACATAAGACCAGGTATACAAGGTCCAATAACAGCTAGAGTCTATATACCACATAAGACCTTGTATACGAGGTCTAATAACAGCTAGAGACTATATACCACATAAGCCAGGTATACGAGGCCCAATAACAGCTAGAGTCTATATACCACATAAGACCAGGTATACGAGGTCCAATAACAGCTAGAGTCTATATACCACATGAGACCAGGCATACCAGGCCCCATAACAGCTAGGTCTATATACCACATAAGACCAGGCATACCAGGCCCCATAACAGCTAGGTCTATATACCACATAAGACCAGGCATACGAGGCCCAATAACATCTAGAGTCTATATACCACATAAGACCAGGCATACCAGGCCCCATAACAGCTAGGTCTATATACCACATAAGACCAGGCATACGAGGCCCAATAACATCTAGAGTCTATATTCCACATAAGACCAGGCATACCAGGCCCCATAACAGCTAGGTCTATATACCACATAAGACCAGGCATACGAGGCCCAATAACATCTAGAGTCTATATACCACATAAGACCAGGCATACCAGGCCCCATAACAGCTAGGTCTATATACCACATAAGACCAGGCATACCAGGCCCCATAACAGCTAGGTCTATATACCACATAAGACCAGGTATACGAGGTCCAATAACAGCTAGAGTCTATATACCACATAAGACCAGGTATACGAGGCCCTGTAACAGCTAGAGTCTATATACTACATAAGACCAGGTATACCAGGCCCCATAACAGCTAGGTCTATATACCACATAAGACCAGGTATACGAGGCGCAATAACAGCTAGAGTCTATATACCACATAAGACCAGGTATACGAGGCCCAATAACAGCTAGAGTCTATATACCACATAAGACCAGGTATACGAGGCCCAATAACAGCTAGAGTCTATATACCACATAAGACAAAGTATACGAGGTCAAATAACAGCTAGAGTCTATATACCAATAAGACAAGGTATACGAGGCGCAATAACAGCTAGAGTCTATATACCACATAAGACCAGGCATACCAGGCCCCATAACAGCTAGGTCTATATACCACATAAGACCAGGTATACGAGGCCCTGTAACAGCTAGAGTCTATATACTACATAAGACCAGGTATACCAGGCCCCATAACAGCTAGGTCTATATACCACATAAGACCAGGTATACGAGGCGCAATAACAGCTAGAGTCTATATACCACATAAGACCAGGTATACGAGGCCCAATAACAGCTAGAGTCTATATACCACATAAGACCAGGTATACGAGGCCCAATAACAGCTAGAGTCTATATACCACATAAGACAAAGTATACGAGGTCAAATAACAGCTAGAGTCTATATACCACATAAGACCAGGTATACGAGGCCCAATAACAGCTAGAGTCTATATACCACATAAGACAAGGTATACGAGGCGCAATAACAGCTAGAGTCTATAGACCACATTAGACCAGGCATACCAGGCCCCATAACAGCTAGGTCTATATACTACATAAGACCAGGTATACCAGGCCCCATAATAGCTAGGTCTATATACCACATAAGACCAGGTATACGAGGCGCAATAACAGCTAGAGTCTATATACCACATAAGACCAGGTATACGAGGCCCAATAACAGCTAGAGTCTATATACCACATAAGACAAAGTATACGAGGTCAAATAACAGCTAGAGTCTATATACCACATAAGACAAAGTATACGAGGTCAAATAACAGCTAGAGTCTATATACCAATAAGACAAGGTATACGAGGCGCAATAACAGCTAGAGTCTATATACCACATAAGACAAAGTATACGAGGTCAAATAACAGCTAGAGTCTATATACCACATAAGACCAGGCATACCAGGCCCCATAACAGCTAGGTCTATATACCACATAAGACCAGGTATACGAGGCCCTGTAACAGCTAGAGTCTATATACTACATAAGACCAGGTATACCAGGCCCCATAACAGCTAGGTCTATATACCACATAAGACCAGGTATACGAGGCGCAATAACAGCTAGAGTCTATATACCACATAAGACCAGGTATACGAGGCCCAATAACAGCTAGAGTCTATATACCACATAAGACAAAGTATACAAGGTCAAATAACAGCTAGAGTCTATATACCACATAAGACAAAGTATACGAGGTCAAATAACAGCTAGAGTCTATATACCAATAAGACAAGGTATACGAGGCGCAATAACAGCTAGAGTCTATATACCACATAAGACAAAGTATACGAGGTCAAATAACAGCTAGAGTCTATATACCACATAAGACCAGGCATACCAGGCCCCATAACAGCTAGGTCTATATACCACATAAGACCAGGCATACCAGGCCCCATAACAGCTAGGTCTATATACCACATAAGACCAGGCATACGAGGCCCAATAACATCTAGAGTCTATATACCACATAAGACCAGGCATACCAGGCCCCATAACAGCTAGGTCTATATACCACATAAGACCAGGCATACGAGGCCCAATAACATCTAGAGTCTATATTCCACATAAGACCAGGCATACCAGGCCCCATAACAGCTAGGTCTATATACCACATAAGACCAGGCATACGAGGCCCAATAACATCTAGAGTCTATATACCACATAAGACCAGGCATACCAGGCCCCATAACAGCTAGGTCTATATACCACATAAGACCAGGCATACCAGGCCCCATAACAGCTAGGTCTATATACCACATAAGACCAGGTATACGAGGTCCAATAACAGCTAGAGTCTATATACCACATAAGACCAGGTATACGAGGCCCTGTAACAGCTAGAGTCTATATACTACATAAGACCAGGTATACCAGGCCCCATAACAGCTAGGTCTATATACCACATAAGACCAGGTATACGAGGCGCAATAACAGCTAGAGTCTATATACCACATAAGACCAGCTATACGAGGCCCAATAACAGCTAGAGTCTATATACCACATAAGACCAGGTATACGAGGCCCAATAACAGCTAGAGTCTATATACCACATAAGACAAAGTATACGAGGTCAAATAACAGCTAGAGTCTATATACCAATAAGACAAGGTATACGAGGCGCAATAACAGCTAGAGTCTATATACCACATAAGACCAGGCATACCAGGCCCCATAACAGCTAGGTCTATATACCACATAAGACCAGGTATACGAGGCCCTGTAACAGCTAGAGTCTATATACTACATAAGACCAGGTATACCAGGCCCCATAACAGCTAGGTCTATATACCACATAAGACCAGGTATACGAGGCGCAATAACAGCTAGAGTCTATATACCACATAAGACCAGGTATACGAGGCCCAATAACAGCTAGAGTCTATATACCACATAAGACCAGGTATACGAGGCCCAATAACAGCTAGAGTCTATATACCACATAAGACAAAGTATACGAGGTCAAATAACAGCTAGAGTCTATATACCACATAAGACCAGGTATACGAGGCCCAATAACAGCTAGAGTCTATATACCACATAAGACAAGGTATACGAGGCGCAATAACAGCTAGAGTCTATAGACCACATTAGACCAGGCATACCAGGCCCCATAACAGCTAGGTCTATATACTACATAAGACCAGGTATACCAGGCCCCATAATAGCTAGGTCTATATACCACATAAGACCAGGTATACGAGGCGCAATAACAGCTAGAGTCTATATACCACATAAGACCAGGTATACGAGGCCCAATAACAGCTAGAGTCTATATACCACATAAGACAAAGTATACGAGGTCAAATAACAGCTAGAGTCTATATACCACATAAGACAAAGTATACGAGGTCAAATAACAGCTAGAGTCTTTATACCAATAAGACAAGGTATACGAGGCGCAATAACAGCTAGAGTCTATATACCACATAAGACAAAGTATACGAGGTCAAATAACAGCTAGAGTCTATATACCACATAAGACCAGGCATACCAGGCCCCATAACAGCTAGGTCTATATACCACATAAGACCAGGTATACGAGGCCCTGTAACAGCTAGAGTCTATATACTACATAAGACCAGGTATACCAGGCCCCATAACAGCTAGGTCTATATACCACATAAGACCAGGTATACGAGGCGCAATAACAGCTAGAGTCTATATACCACATAAGACCAGGTATACGAGGCCCAATAACAGCTAGAGTCTATATACCACATAAGACAAAGTATACAAGGTCAAATAACAGCTAGAGTCTATATACCACATAAGACAAAGTATACGAGGTCAAATAACAGCTAGAGTCTATATACCAATAAGACAAGGTATACGAGGCGCAATAACAGCTAGAGTCTATATACCACATAAGACAAAGTATACGAGGTCAAATAACAGCTAGAGTCTATATACCACATAAGACCAGGCATACCAGGCCCCATAACAGCTAGGTCTATATACCACATAAGACCAGGCATACCAGGCCCCATAACAGCTAGGTCTATATACTACATAAGACCAGGCATACCAGGCCCCATAACAGCTAGGTCTATATACCACATAAGACCAGGTATACGAGGCCCCATAACAGCTAGGTCTATATACCACATAAGACCAGGTATACCAGGCCCCATAACAGCTAGGTCTATATACCACATAAGACCAGGTATACGAGGCGCAATAACAGCTAGAGTCTATATACCACATAAGACCAGGTATACGAGGCCCCATAACAGCTAGGTCTATATACCACATAAGACCAGGTATACCAGGCCCCATAACAGCTAGGTCTATATACCACATAAGACCAGGTATACGAGGCGCAATAACAGCTAGAGTCTATATACCACATAAGACCAGGTATACCAGGCCCCATAACAGCTAGGTCTATATACCACATAAGACCAGGTATACCAGGCCCCATAACAGCTAGGTCTATATACCACATAAGACCAGGTATACCAGGCCCCATAACAGCTAGGTCTATATACCACATAAGACCAGGTATACGAGGCGCAATAACAGCTAGAGTCTATATACCACATAAGACAAAGTATACGAGGTCAAATAACAGCTAGAGTCTATATACCACATAAGACCAGGTATACCAGGCCCCATAACAGCTAGGTCTATATACCACATAAGACCAGGTATACGAGGCGCAATAACAGCTAGAGTCTATATACCACATAAGACCAGGTATACGAGGCCCCATAACAGCTAGGTCTATATACCACATAAGACCAGGTATACCAGGCCCCATAACAGCTAGGTCTATATACCACATAAGACCAGGTATACCAGGCCCCATAACAGCTAGGTCTATATACCACATAAGACCAGGTATACCAGGCCCCATAACAGCTAGGTCTATATACCACATAAGACCAGGTATACGAGGCGCAATAACAGCTAGAGTCTATATACCACATAAGACAAAGTATACGAGGTCAAATAACAGCTAGAGTCTATATACCACATAAGACCAGGTATACCAGGCCCCATAACAGCTAGGTCTATATACCACATAAGACCAGGTATACGAGGCGCAATAACAGCTAGAGTCTATATACCACATAAGACCAGGTATACGAGGCCCCATAACAGCTAGGTCTATATACCACATAAGACCAGGTATACCAGGCCCCATAACAGCTAGGTCTATATACCACATAAGACCAGGTATACGAGGCGCAATAACAGCTAGAGTCTATATACCACATAAGACCAGGTATACGAGGCGCAATAACAGCTAGAGTCTATATACCAATAAGACAAGGTATACGAGGCGCAATAACAGCTAGAGTCTATATACCACATAAGACCAGGCATACCAGGCCCCATAACAGCTAGGTCTATATACCACATAAGACCAGGTATACGAGGCCCTGTAACAGCTAGAGTCTATATACTACATAAGACCAGGTATACCAGGCCCCATAACAGCTAGGTCTATATACCACATAAGACCAGGTATACGAGGCGCAATAACAGCTAGAGTCTATATACCACATAAGACCAGGTATACGAGGCCCAATAACAGCTAGAGTCTATATACCACATAAGACAAAGTATACGAGGTCAAATAACAGCTAGAGTCTATATACCACATAAGACAAAGTATACGAGGTCAAATAACATCTAGAGTCTATATACCAATAAGACAAGGTATACGAGGCGCAATAACAGCTAGAGTCTATATACCACATAAGACCAGGTATACGAGGCCCAATAACAGCTAGAGTCTATATACCACATAAGACCAGGTATACGAGGCCCAATAACAGCTAGAAGATTTCTATACCTATACCTATCTGCTTGTCTATGTCCTCTACTCATATTTTGCAATATTAAGCCTGAGTGTCCTATTAAAGGTAAGTGGACCATCTAACAATACAAACTATATCTAAACCCTTAACACTTTATTTGAAGTTTGAGCACATGGGTAGATAGATCTTAAATGACTCTTAATTATATATAAACAAGAATATACATTAAATTTTCTACTAAAAAGAACCAATTTAGCCTCATATTACTCAAAATACTTGTCATTAAAATCTTTTGTGAGAAATAATTTGACCCCAAAAAAGCACCAAAAAAAATTAGGTTTTAATATATGTAAACTAGTGAATCAGAGAGAGAACCTTTTATTTAAGTTTGTGTCATATAGATATTAGAGGAATTTTCCTGTCAAATTTTAGAAGGAATGTCTGGGGTAAATATTTAAACTGACACACATATTATGTTTAAGTATTATTTAGTGATTCTAAGTCTGCATATATATATATATATATATATATATATATATATATATATATATATATATATATATATATATATATATATATCTTTTTGATACTAGACTAAGTGTTACTATGTTTTCTCATGAGCATGTTGTGAATTTTTAAAATCATTTCTTTGGCCTAGTTGTCAAAAGATTGCAACCTATTATCTTTTATTTTTAGTTTTGAGTCCTAAATTTAGTTGGCCGTAAGCAAAGTTTGATAGTACATTTATGTGTTATTATATATGCCACAAGCACTTTGTAAAAACATTTCTGAATTTCTGATTGTAGTAAACTGAACACACATTTTGATGATGATAACAATCAACATTCAGTTGACAAAAAATTTAAATTTACTAGATTAGCCAATGATAATGCTATAAATTCTCACAAGCATTGTTAAGAGATCAGTGCAGAACTATCCATCTCACATAATTCACACCAGGTATACATATATCAACATCTAGACTAAATTTTCATTAACGCCTCATTTTGCCTTTTTTAAATTATTTACAATTTTTGAGGCAGACAGTTCACAAAGTAAGCAGTGCTATCCACATTTTCTTTAATTAGAACTAAATTAACCTTATCCAGGTAATAAATCTTAACTATATAACTTTAAAAGTCTCAGCCTTTTCATTAGAGTTTTAGATTTGTTCACAGATAAGAGGTCAAATGTCACTCTTCATTCATAAAATTTGATGCACTACATTAACATTTTTAGGGACAATGAAAAAAAATCTGATTTCTGATTTATATATGTCAAAATTTAAAAAGTGGCATCTGGTACACTTCAAAATTTGAAATGAAAGATTAAATTGTACTTTTTTCCAATTATTTTAAAAAGATTTTTAATACCTTATCTAAAACTGCAATCAAATTGATGCTTTATTGTTTTTTTTTTTTTTTGTCACCCCCTAAAAAGTCAAAATGTCATCTATGTCTCATATTATTTATTGAAGGAAATCCAATTAAAACAGTTTTTAAGTATCAACTTTTTATCAAATGACAGATACTGCATAGTGCTGAAATATTAGTGCATATGATGTTTCCTCAGGTGTTCAAAGAAGCCATGATGTAAAACAAAATTTTAAAAAATTAAAAAACCTGATATGTATGCTATTTATTTGCTTTCAACACAAAATAAGATGAGAGAGAAAAATACAGATATCACCAAGTAAACGATTTTCATTTCCATGTGGAAACTCACCAAAAAAACAACTTATGTTATTATGTTTTGTTTCTTTGATATTTGACCTTACATATGACCTTAAAACAATACAACAATACAACGATGAATCCTTGTATCAGAAGCTAATATTAATACAATGAACAAGTTGAAAGTTACAGGAGAGGTACTAATTACCTGCATGTGGTGAGCATGTGAGTGAAAGAATGCCAAAGGGATTAATCTACAACCTTCCCAACCTGACCCTGAGTTTCACAATCGTTCACTCAGTTGAGAGTACACTCAAATTCAGGAATGTTTCAATGTCAATTTTTAAGACATTACACAGTTAAAATTGAATATCTAATGTTATATCTAAATTGTTTAGTGTAGTTTTGTTGAACAAAACAAAATATTGTCTCATTAAACTTAAAATTCTTTAAATTTTGATGAGATTAAAATGGAAACATTTGAGTTGAGTGAATGATTGTGAAACTTGGACCAGGCCCCAGTTTCACAATCATTCACTCAACTGAGTGTACACTCAACTCAAATATTCCCATTTTTCTCCCATCAATATTTTTAAAATTTTAAGTTTTATGAGGCAATATTTTGTTTTATTCAACAAAACTACACAAAACAATTCAGATATAACATTAGATACTCAATTTTAACTGTGTAATGTCTTAAACATTGACATTGAAATATTCTCTAAATTGAGTTGAGTGTACACTCAATTGAGTGAATGATTGTGAAACTGGGGCCTGATGTATAAGTCTCATATAACGGTCAAAGAAAATGTACTACTTACATTCCTGACCCTTGTCGCAGCTCGTGTAAGATCATCGTAATCCGGATGACTGGAATCCGTCTCTTCCAGGAGATCATTTAGGTATTTGTCGTATTCTGGTATCCTCTGAACCTGTTGAAAATAGAAAAAAAATGTATGCTGTTATTATAAAATGTATTCTTTTATACCTTTCTGTACATAATCAGATCAATACTGAATTTTGCAGAATAAAAAAAAAAGTTGTTCTAATTAATGTGATAAGAAAACACAATAAACCCACGGTCAGTATTCTCTTTATTCAACATTTGTCTAGGAAATAAATTAGCTACTGATGATGTAAACTTAATATCAATGGATTTCATTTAGTAACTGAAGAATGAAGAAAAATTAAAACAATTTTCAACAAGAAATGTTGACCTTGTATTATATACATTAAAACTCCTCATTATAAGAAATAACAAGATTTAGGTAAAAAAAATTCAAACAAAAGCTAATAAATGTCAGTTAGAATGTTTGAGAGTACAAGTTATATAATGGAGGGATGTCAGAGACATTTCATCAAACATCAAGTAGTTACAGTACATTTAAATAAAACTGAAGTCAGAGGTAACAAAACTATATATTACACCAGTACACATTTCAGGTATCATCCATCATTAGTACTAGATATGGTCTTTTGTAAACTCCAGATTGAAATACTTTATATTGGACTCTAATGTCAATCTACATACAACTCTTTTTTTTTTATATGTTTTTTATAATGACAGAACTAAACTGTAACAAAATATTTCAAATACAAATTAAAACAACATCACACGACACTTGAACACAACAGATAATCTAGCACCATATTCCAGAATTCTTATTTGTAAATGTTTGCTCTACATGAGAACTCCTAGAACAAAATGCTCAAAGAAATACCTTATAAAATACAGAATAACATCTCAATATGTATACACAGATTCAAAGCACAGCAACCAAATATCGATAGAGAATATGTATATACTGTAGTATTGATATATGAGACTTAGAGGTAACTTGTGCATGTGACTTCTGAAGAAATTAATTTTTTTTACATGTTCCATGAGGAAAACTGTGACAAATACGCAATGTATGCTTTGATTTTAATGACTGACAATAATGATTCAAGGTATTTTTCATGAATTACAAAGTATCTGGAAGTACATATGTTTACCTCAAACTACAAAAGCAAGAAAATCATCAGAAGATGAAGCATCAATCACTTCATAAATACAAGTATAATTAAAAGCAAATCAAAATCAATATCTGATCAATTTCTTCTGAAAACTTCATTTTTTAAATTTTACCACATTTATTTTTTAAAAGTTAATTTATTGTACAAATGTGAAATAAATAAAAATAAATTGTTAATATGAAATGTATGCAAATAAATATACAGGAATAAAGTCATACATGTAGTTCTACTAGATCTACCACTGGTTGTGTTTTGAGGCTGTGTTTTACAAGATCTATCCGTGGTTGTGTTTTACAAGATCTATCCCTGGTTGTGTTTTACAAGAATTATCTGAGGCTGTGTTTAACAAGATCTATCCTTAATTGTGTTCTACAAGATCTGCCCCTGGTTGTATTCTTTCAAGATCTACCCCTGACTGTTTTTTTAAAAGAATTATCCAAGGCTATATTTTACAAGATCTACCCCTGGTTGTGTTTTTACAAAAATTAACTGAGGCTGTGTTTTACGAGATCTGTCCTTGGTTGTGTTTTACAAGATCTATCCCTGGTTGTGTTTTTACAAAAATTAACCGAGGCTGTGTCTTATGAGATCCGTCCTTGGTTGTGTTTTACAAGAATAATCCGTTGCTGTGTTTTATGATATTTATCCCTGCAGGCTCTAAAAAACCACTAAACAAGCATTTCCTAATCATATTGATCTATACACCGTTAGTTGTCAATATTAAATGGCTACACAATGTGATAAAGTACAAGGTGATCAGATGAAACAATAATCTTATTTGTACAACAAATCAATCAAACAATTAAGTTTTGTTATACATAAATTTACCAAAATGAAATTTTGACAAATCTGGGTCAGTTTAATCAAATAATCCATCCATCAAGCTGGATTAAAATAAAAACCACACAAGATGTTTACAGAAACAATAGAACCCAGAAATGTTGCCAAAAAGTCTTTCTGGCATTCAGAGGAAACGATTCTTTCAAGATAATGCTAATTAATCAAGTCAAAAAATTATGAATGAAATAATGAAATATAGTATGTAAAACCAGCTAGTGGTGTGTCATGACATTTTACATGAAGAAGGGGAATGGGAGGGGACGAAATCTGATAAAAACAAATAATAAATAACAAAATTGAATTTAAAAAAATTACTTAAATTTAAAAGAATTATTTAAATTTGGCTGTTAATTTGAAAAAAAAAGAAAAGTATTTTATTCTGTTGCAAAAAGGCACACATGAACCAGTATACAAGAGAGGTCCTATGGGAAAATATTGTTTCCCCGACCATCAGAACTTCAAACCTGAGTAACCCCTTTAATGATTTCTGTTGACCTTAAATCAACTGAATTGACCAAAACAATACCTGTATGAAACACATTAAGATCTGCATAGAAAAATAGGTTAAAATTTATAATTGTGTAAAATGATTCCAAATATTTAGGATGGGTAAAAATTCATACAATATGACATGTCACATTGTAACATGTGACTTTAAATGCCTATGTTAAAACCACTCTGCATAACTGTGGTCTGAAAAGGTGATCAGATTTAAAACTCAGGTAGTACAAATCTAAAATACCTTATACTCAGGTGACATCAATTTATCCGAGAATCATCTTGCCCCTTTAAAAGTCCATTTTTACAAAACTTCCCTCAAAATTTAACAATTATAACTAAATTCAATTTTTCAGTAAAAATTGTTACAGAGACAAAATTATGACCATGCAATTAGAAACCCTTGCATTTCATATTTTAAACTAAAAATTAAATGATTGAAATAGATTTAAGTAAAAACTATTTTTGTCATCCATATGTGTAGCTTATCACATCATCTCTAGTTGTACTGCATGTGTATATAATTAAGTTTAACTTGTCATTTTCACTAATTATAATACAGCAGAGTGAAGCAATAGTATTTTATGCCCCAGTCAAGATTCTTTCCTCTGTAATAAGGCATTTAGTTCTAAAATAGTGAGAAAAAAAAACTGGAGTACACCAATCTTAAGCAAGCAAAATGACAGACTTTTGTCCATTAGGATCTGTCCAGGTAGGATTTTGACCAAATCTATATGCCACTTAGCCAAGTATGGTATGTTAAAGCATTGAAAAACAAAAAAATATGACAATTTGAGAACACAGCAAAAGCATTTAGAGACCCCCCTCCCCCTCTTCCATGGATGTTAGTAGAGTTAAGACAACTAAATGATCTAATAAGTATCCAATAAGTCAACTATTGGTACATATAAACTACCATACAGAATATAATTGTGTAGTTTTACTGATTGTTGCGTTATTGATTCACATCAAACATCTTCTTATCAGCTTGTATAGCAAATCTATTTTCTTTGAAACACTGACAATAATTGTTCAACAAGCTGTTGGGGCTCCTACGATAAATTGATTATTAAAACATTAAAATGCATTGAATATTTCATTATCAAACAGTTAAAAACAACAGAGCCTGAAGAATATGTTTAATTTTAAATGTTACATGTACTATAGAATTGGGGAAAGTAAGAATAAGCCATGTCTTTGGAATAGTTGATGAATAGCATGATTGTTACTGTATTCATTATACTCTTTAAAAAAATCATTCCTGTGTGAGAGTCATTTAAATTTTTATATGAATCAAAAATGAAAATAATACCAGTTTTGTCCTTTTTTGAAAGTGATTAAAGTCAAATATTGTATTTTTGTATGGGTTACTGGATGCAATGTCATAATGCTCAGATACAGCAGCAACCTTGTAGTAAAATAAACTCTATGTCACAATGTATAAATTATACAGACATCTAGTTACATTATAACAAATTACAGACATTATATATTCTATGTTTTGATTGGATATTTGTATTTTGTCATTCCTAGTTAAAATATCATCAGATTATTTTTTCAAAGCATTTAAATCTCAAAGAATTTATATTTTCAGTTTTCTAGCAGATTTAGGATTTATCCCAAGTCCACCATTTACAGATCATTTTATGTAAATATCGTAAAATTTTTGTATTTATACACCTTGTGATTATATAAGTAATACCAGGTATATGTACAAATTGTTGTTTTCATCAAATCCAACCAAAAATAAAAAGGAAACCATTAATACAGAAGTGAATTCAACGGGCAAGTCATGTGATGTTCTTAAAACACAAAAGCCGAAGGGGTCATTTTCAAGAATAATCTACTGGGCCAATTTAAGGTGAGTCAGTGGTGTTATCTAAGTTGTGTTGTCAATGCAGATGGCAAGACCCATCATTATGATTTATAAAGTGTAAATGCACGACATTCAGTTTCACTACTGACAAACCCTAAAGTCACATTTGGACACTAAAAGGTCAACTGAAAACCAGGAAGAGAGGTCAAACTTGTAACACATACATGATAACAATGTAGTGGACATCCACACAGACATAACCTAATAGTAACTTCTCATTAAGCCTTGTTGTTTATAATGAAAGTTACATGACAAAAAGATCATGCACATGGACGGATGGCTGGACAGGTCATTACAAAATCACTTGACCATAATGTAATATATCCCACACAATAGTCACTTAAGTCTAACATAATAATGGTCATGAACTGTCAAATAAATAGATAAATGGAATAAATCATTATAAGTTATTTCTTTTATTTTAGAGAAAGACTATCAATCATGGTGATATTATTGCTAAATAAAACCATATGAAAATTACAAAAATTAAAAACCTAACAACTTTACTACAGCTGTAATTAATGGCTGGCCAATATAATAATATATCTGTAAATAGGTCAGAAAATAAAAATGAAAATAAAACCCTATAAAGTGTTGTAAAACAGTCTTTTAAAACTGGTTATCCATTCATTTCTTATTGAGTTAGGATAAGTCAAGGTGACATTTTCAAGCTTGATATTTTCTGCTAAATTAAACATACACCATAAAAAGGTGGTCAAATATGTCATTTAGAAAGACCATCAAAACTGGAGCAAACAAAGTCCTAATATTTTCATTAAAGACCAACTTTTTTCTTTTACAAAAAAATTATTGGGGCTTCATCATAATGGGTAAGAAGATGTCTCAATAAATCTGTCACTGGCAACCTGATGACATTAATTAATCCACAGTAATGTTTTCATGTTTACCTAGACATATTTTTCAGATATAAAATGACTCTTTAACAACTAAAAAGTTCTAATAGTACATCTTAACTTTAATTGATTTTAGACATCTGCTGGAATTTTGAGTAAATGAAATACCATAGTTTGGATAACCAAATGGCCAAATACATGTACATACAAAACACTTTACTACATGTACATAAAAATGTTTCCATTAGGTCTTAACCATCATAAACAAATCGAAAAAATAATAATTTGTTATTCAGTTCAAATAAAATAATAATAATATCATAATCAGTATTTATATATGTAAAGAAGACAACATTACAACGGCTAATTAGTAAGAATGAAACTAAAACCCTGAACATTACAAGTAGCATTGTTCCATGTTTAATACTTTAATTTTTCACATGTCTATAGGATATTTTGTGTTTCCTCTAACCAGTCATTTATAAGCCAATTTCAAACTATAATAAATCACTTTATAGTGAATTGAATGGTCATAAACATTATCATTTAATATCTAAAATTTCATGAGCTTACCCATTTCTCATTCAAGGTGACATCGTAATTTTCTCATAAACATACTTGAAATATCAATATGGATGTGCTTGTAAATGTCTATAAAATTATGCTATAATATTTACCTTGTTCTAAAACAAAAGTAGACAACCTTATTCCAAATAATAAAAGGCACCGTAAGTAGATAATATACAGAAGTGATAATTATATAAGGGCCTAATGTAATATCTGTTTCTTGTCCACCTCTATAAATTATCTGTTAAAATAATATATTGTTTTTCATCTGAATCTGGTTATAGGTGATCAAGGTAGATGATTACTTTAAGGAATTGATTAATACAGATTCCATCTAGTGATTATTAAATTATTATGAATTATTGCAGAGACATCTGCTGGTAAAAAGTGTCAATGACAACAACATCATATTTGACTTGTCTTACAAAGCGGGAGATATATGCAACAATGTAGTAGCCATTGTCTGTCATTTACCACATGGGTATAAAATTCTTCCAGTATTTCATGTTATTAGTTCAAATTTTATTTACAAGAGATGTTGTTTGCACTATAAGCCCGAGTATCAGGACTAAAGTCTGGATTGTGAACTGCTGCTTGCTCCATTTCATTTTGGTATTTAACAGTCACTTGTGACTTGTGAAGTGAAAGTAGCTTTTTTATATCAGCAAATTATAGTCAGCCACCATCAACAATCAGAAACATTTACAGTTACATTTCCATGTATAAAGCACAGTGCCAGACTGGTTCTTTAAGATTTAAAATTTTATAAGATAGCATGTAATTAAATGGCCTTGGCCTAAAATATGTGTAATATAAAATTGATAAAGATATAAACTTAATCATAAAATCAACATAGAACAAGTAAAGGATAACAAGTAAACAATCCTTAATAATCCTATAACAAGTTAGATATGTGTTTACGAGCTAACCCAGCTGATCCAGTCAGAAATAAAACCTGTAAATGTCCCAAAGGCAAGGCAACAAGCTCCAAAAGGAGGTAGTCCATCACTTTCAATCAAGGACAGGTCTGAAAGGAGACAGGCCATTCCCCTCCACCATGGACAGGTCTAAAAGGAGGTAGCCCATCATTGTCCACCATGTACAGGTCTGAAAGGAGACAGGCCTTTACTGTCCACCATGGACAGATCTGAAAGGAGGCAGCCCATCACTGTCCACCATGGACAGATCTGAAAGGAGGCAGCCTATCACTGTCCACCATGGATAGGTCTGAAAGGAGGCAGGCCATCACTGTCCACCATGGACGGGTCTGAAAGGAGGTAGGCCATCACTGTCCACCATGGACAGGTCTGAAAGGAGAAAGCCCATCACTCTCCACCATGGACAGGTCTGAAAGGAGGTAGGCCATCACTGTCCACCATGGACAGGCTTGAAAGGAGGCAGCCCATCACTGTCCACCACGAGCAGGTCTGAAAGGAGGCAGGTAAGCTGTCCACCATGAACAAGTCTGAAAAGAGGCAGGCCATCACTGTCCACCATGGACAGGTTTGAAAGGAGGTAGGCCATCACTTTCCACCATGGACAGGTCTGAAAGGAGAAAGCCCATCACTGTCCACCATGGATAGGTCTGAAAGAAGGCAGGCCATCACTGTCCACCATGGACAGGTCTGAAAGGAGGTAGGCCATCACTCCCCACCATGGACAGGTCTGAAAGGAGGCAGCCCATCACTGTCCACCATGAGCAGGTCTGAAAGGAGGTAGGCCATCAATGTCCACCATGGACAGGTCTGAAAGGAAGTAGGCCATCACTTCCCACCATGGACAGGTCTGAAAGGAGGCAGCCCATCACTGTCCACCATGAGCAGGTCTGAAAGGAGGTAGGCCATCATTGTCCACCAAGGACAGGTCTGAAAGGAGGCAGGCCATCACTGTCCACCATGGACAGGTCTGAAAGGAGGCAGCCCATCACTGTCCACCATGAGCAGATCTGAAAGGAGGCAGGTCAACTTTCCACCATAAGCAGGTCCGGAAGGAGACAGGCCATCAAAGTCCACCATGGACAGATCTGATAGGAGCCAGGCCATAAGGCAGGTCATCACTTTCCATCATAAACAGGTCTGAAAGGACGCAGCCCATAACTTTCCATCATGGACAGGTCTAAAAAGAGGCAGACCATCACTGTCCAACCTGAGCAGGTCTGAAAAGAGACTGGCCATCACTTTCCACCATGGACAGGTCTGAAAGGATACAGGCCATCAATGTCCAACCTGAGCAGGTCTGAAAGGAGACAGGCCATCACTTTCCATCATGGACAGGTCTGAAAGGATACAGGCCATCAATGTCCATCATTTTCAGGTCTGAAAGGAGGCAGGTCAACTTTCCAGCATGGACAGGTCTGAAAGGAGCCAGGCCATAAGGCAGGTCATCATTTTCCACCATGAACAGGTCTGAAAGGAGACAGGCCATCACTGCCCACAATGAAAAGGTCGTCAATGGTCTACTTGGGGAAAGGTAATGAGTAGAATAAAGACCACACCTGAAACTAGTTGTGTTACTGAACGAATTTCTTTAAATACCATACAGAACCTTGACTGATAATTTAACAAAAAATGTCTCCAACACTGGACAGAGCTTCTTATAAATTTTTAAAAAGTTACAAGAGAATTTAAAGAATTTATAAATTGGTCGCTGTCATTTAAGACTAAGAAATCTGATATCTTAAATTTGCAGTTTATGCACATTTCTATTAAACCTATGCTGCATATGCACATTCTAAATGTGCAAGAGATCAAAGGTGGGCCATGAATAACAAATATATAAAATTTTGAATTTATCTTTTCTTTACTGTATCAAACATTTTCACCTCATATTTTGATCAAGAGAGAGAGAGAGAGAGAGAGAGAGAGAGAGAGAGAGAGAGAGAGAGAGAGAGAGAGATTAAATTAAATATGTATGCTTAACTAATTAGGAAATTGATAAATTTATCACTTAAGGAAGGAATCAATCTTCTGGGTGGGATAAAATCTATAAAATTCCTTATTGAGTTACAGGTATGTGTCAAGTTTGTTATATCATCCACAGAATGGGTGATACAACATGCATGTGCATACTTGACAAACAAAGGTATGGATACGTGATTCACAAATCCATCTGATATAAATATCTGAACACAAAAATAGTTGTAAGGTGATATGAAAACATGACTTGTTGAAATATAGGCTGTATTGATAAGATTATGAGATATACATTTACATGATCCAGATTATTTAAAAATGCAGGAAGTTTTTTCCGTTTAAGATATATAAAAATTCATTCCATGTCTAAATATGGAATTCATTCTTAAAATGTAGTTAGTTTGTTTTTATCATACATTAAAAAAAAGGAAATTGTTTGTTTTTATCATAAAGAGAAAAACAAATTGAAATTTGATGTTTAGCTGTAGGGTTTTATAAATCTGACTTACCGAAGCTTTTTCAATGACATGTCCCATGTTAATTCTAGCACCATTTCTGGTTTGCATACAATTAAGTCATTCAGTAAAATTTTTATAAGTTGGTGAAAATTATTTTTATCACAGCAAATAAAATTATTATAGACATATTATTCAGGCAATCTCCATTATCATTATCCTACAATATTGATGTCTGAACCTGCAGCAATTTTTGTAACGCATTTAACATCAGTTATATTGCAGAATTCTGTACCTCAGTGACAGTACCGAGAAATGAAATCAAATATTACTAGGTGATAAATGCTATAACATTGTGTGTTGACATTTTATTTTGGATATATCTGCTTATATTCATGTGAAATCATTGTGATATCGATATGACCAATCAAATCTCAAATTACGTAAAAAAGAGAAGGGATTTTTCGATTTATTGAAAATTATATTTTTCTGTATAGAATTTCAATAAAAATGTGTCTTTTGTGTAGAGATGTTGGTATGATGCTATGGTAATGATGTGTTAAATTATTTACATAAATACCTTTATATAAATATAAAAACCTGATCAATATACAGGTATATATGGACCAGGTGTACAAGTTATACCGGGAAACCCACTGTACTACTAATAAACTTTTATATAATTTGATTGCGGGACAATTATATTGACATAAGTAATAGTGATCACTTTGGTACACAGGAACCATTCAGTTGTCTAACAAGATACATATTTGTAATGATAATAATAATAATAGAAATTTAACACAAACATACTGGCATATCAATTACAGTGTTTCTCTAAATAGCAGGTAATAGGCCTACATATTAAATGACGTCAAACAGCGAAAGAAGAATTACCATCAGAACTCAGAGACAATGTTGGATTTTAATGTTTCTGTAAAATTTTAATTTCTTTTCACCAATAAGAGGTAGTGTACACAATCTGTAAGAGGTGGATGGGTAGTGGTGGTTGTAGCTGTATGGGGGGGGGGGGGTGTTGGGTGTTTAAATCAGCTCTCAACCCCAGTGTCTGGCCCAAGGCATATAAATTGTATAGCCCAATATATAAATATTAGTCTACACTATATGTGGTCCAATGTATTAACATTTGACCCCAATACACATGGTTCCATGTATTAACATTAGAATCAAATACATAAGGTCTCATGTATTAACATTAGTACCAAATACATTATGATACCATGTATTAACATTAGGACCGAGTTCATATGGTCCTACGGTATGTTTTAATGTTAGTACCCAATACATTATGGTCTCATGTATTAACATTAAGACATATGGTCCCATGTATTAACATTAAGACATATGGTCCCATGTATTAACATTAAGACATATGGTCCCATGTATTAACATTAAGACATATGGTCCCATGTATTAACATTCAGACATATGGTCCCATGTATTAACATTCAGACATATGGTCCCATGTATTAACATTAAGACATATGGTCCCATGTATTAACATTCAGACATATGGTCCCATGTATTAACATTAAGACATATGGTCCCATGTATTAACATTCAGACATATGGTCCCATGTATTAACATTAAGACATATGGTCCCATGTATTAACATTAACACATATGGTCCCATGTATTAACATTAAGACATATGGTCCCATGTATTAACATTAAGACATATGGTCCCATGTATTAACATTAACACATATGGTCCCATGTATTAACATTAACACATATGGTCCCATGTATTAACATTAAGACATATGGTCCCATGTATTAACATTTAGACATATGGTCCCATGTATTAACATTAAGACCTATTGTCCCATGTAACATTCCCACACAATAAATACACATTATGTTTAATCTTTTGTGTATAAATATTTACCTGTGAACTTATACCTTATTTAACCATGAGACATTTTCTACGCATTTTAATTCACTAATATTTTAATGAAAAGCATAGAAATATCTATTTTTAATTTGGCCCATCCATGTGAATTGATTTGAGTTGTCCAACAATTAATTTTATGTACAGCTGGATGATTTTAATCTAAAACTAATTTTGTTCATTCATAACTCCACTCCTTTAGACAGTACAAAATTTAAATTCTCAGAGTGAGACTATCTTCTTTAAGGTGACCACATAAAGTTATTTTTGTGTTGATTGGACCTTTTTTAATTTAGTTCTATATTAGTATCTTGTATTAGTAGTGTTGAAGTCTGTTATAATCCTATAACTAGTATCCTCAATCAGCATAGAGTGGTCAGAAGTTATATATGAAACTTCTCGTCTGCCTGTATTTCAACAGCATGTTTACCAATTTACCAGCACCTGTTACCATTATGGGTTGTAGCCTGTATTTCAAAAGCATATTTTTCAATTTACCAGCACCTGTTAGCATGGTGGGTTGTAACTGTATTTCAACAGCATATTTGTCAATTTGTTAGCACCTGTTGGCATGGTGGTTTTTAGCACTGTGAAATCAAAGAATAACTATGTCTCAGGTACCTAACCCTAACCCTGACTTTTCAGAGCACCTGCAGTATAACAGTTTTCATGTGTAAAAAGTTACTTTTACATCTTTTTGTCCATTCTGATCAAGTGTTTGGACAAACATGTCCATTAGTTACTAGTAAGCATTCAGGGTTCAAAATGTCAAAGTACAAAACATAAAATTAAACAAGCATGGCCTGACTTGAGGTAAAAGTGATAATGATTTTTTTGCCAATAAAGGTTTGCATGATGAATTCAATTTAAGAAAGTTTACTTATCAAATTTGTTTGTTTCAATTTAAATTATTTTCTGTACATGTACTTTAAAGGTACATCCTTATTCAAACATTTTTAAAATATCTGGTATATAACAATAAACAATTTTTAACATGTATGAAGTATGATTATAAAGAAGTACTATAGTAGGCTGACTTTGTATTTATATATGTCAAGTACTGAAATTTTCTAAACAAACTAAAGAAATTACATGTTCATAATTGAAATCTTTTTATAAAAAGTCAACTACAGAGTGTAGGTGGAGGTCTTTTTAAGTCCTCTTTGAACTATTACATGGGTAGCTCAGTTGCCAGAGTACTCTCCTACAGTATGGGAGGTCCTGGGTTGGATTCCTGATCAGACCTTTTTTTTTTCATTTCATGTTACTTGTTGCTAGCTTGCCAACTTTCAGAAGTAGCTGTCCTATGTGTTGGTCCAGGGTCTGAACTGAACCTGGTGCTTAAATTTTCAATATAAAGTGATTAAAGATCTAAAAGGTGAAAGGAATATATTGGCCTAGTTAGCTAAGATTGTACAGTCCATAGTATATCGTGGGAGGGTCAGGGTTCAATAATCTGACAATGCAGAACAAAAGACATTTTCAAAGTACGATTGCATTTATCTACAATATTACTTTTACATTTATGTATCAATATTTATAAATTACAAAAAGCTCCATATTAAATTTTTGTAGTTTGAAAGAAACATGTCTAGTAAAACTACAAAGTTTTGAAAGTTTTCAAAACCATACTTTTTCTGCACTTGCTTGCTGTCACAGTTCAATTTAGAGTAAAAGATTAGGATCATCTTTTCACTGACAAAAATGAATTTAAAATTCCAAATATGTTGAAAAACTGAAAAATATTACTTACAGGTGATGCGAGATAAACATAATCTCCATACGCTGACAATTTACTCATTGTTTAAAATCTAATCCATCCATATGAAAAATTAATCCATCCAGAAATTAAATAAAACACAATACTGTAAATGTTACAGTATCGTAACACAGAAAAAACAAATTAAAACTCAAATTAATCAAAAATAAAAATCCAGTGACACACTATATACCAACTGACTGTACAAGGGTATAGAACATTTAAATCAGAGGTATTAACCATCTATCTAAAATGTGTGATAAATATATCCAATTACACTGCAATTACTCTCTATTTACAAAATTGCACTTTGAGCCATTCTGCATTACATACTGTATGATGTGGTTTAACATATGTACAATAATTGACAATTTTTACAGGTAAAAAATCCAGGTAGAACGAAAATACTACAAAATAGTCCAAACATTAATCACATCAGTCTGGTGAACTACTCAGAAAGTTATTTGACAGTTTGTGTGATTGATGTGTGATGTGACATTTTTACCTGAACTCTATTACACCACCATTATTAAACCATCCCCAGGTCGATGGTCCCTCCCACCTTAATTAGATTCACTAAGAATTACATTTTATGTGCCCTCTTACAACTTAATTCATCCTGCTACATTAACATGACCTTTTAAACAAATTCTCCTGCATAATATGTAAGACTTTACAACATAACGTTCCTGTCCAAAAACACGCAACATAACAGGTAAAACATGTTCTTTTGAATTAGTCCAAGAAAATTTAAACAATTTTCCGATTTCATCACATCATGTTTCCATCTGAAGCTTCTGATGTTCTGAAACTCCAAAATAGAATTGAATACAAAAAATTAATGGAAAAAACATGTTCAAGATATTTTTTTCCATAGCAACAAAGATCCATATTAAATTTTCGTATGAAGACATTTTAAACTTTTAAAAAGTTTAAATGGAACTATGGATAATATGTCATTAAAACCAAATGAACAACAATCCTGTAGTTCAAAACCACAAATAAATACATAAATAAAACTGTTCCTTGTGTCAATTTTCCCTACAGCTTAATAAGGTAAAAAAAAAAAAAAGGCCACTAGCATATTACATTTTCTGTGGTCCACATAAAAACAAGTTTAAAAAAAAAAAAAAAAAGATGCTTGAATTAAAATGTTTCCAACTTAATGATGTCAATTGTTATTAACAGTAAAAAAATTGACAATGCCCTCTAGCACATCAAAATTCTGATCCACTAAAAAATGGCTAAAATTTTCACAAATAAAAGGTTCATCTGCTGCATTCATTTTACAATATCAAAAAAATAGATGCAAGATTCTCACAGTATGTGAGGTGTCAGGACAAATGCTTTACTGGACATGGCTGTAGGCTTGTATACTGACCATATAGAGTAATAAATCTATAGCAGTTTTAAGCCTAGAAGTATTGATCAATGTATTAATGTTTTTTATCATAACTGTGATCTACCATGTCTGTGTTTTGATAAGAAAATAAAAACAGAATAAGTAATGTCTTGTAAACATTCAATTTTCATCATTGTCTGAATTAATTCCAAATTAATAATAGTTATAACAAACCTCAGGCAATTTTAAGGATTTTGGCCAGGAATAACACAGAATATATTTATCTTATATTTATAGGTATCTTCCAACAGGATTAAAAAGAAGATGGCTGCTTACTATATCTTAATTGGTAAAAATACTCAATATAAAACCTTGTTTTATATATCAAGGCTATTCTATACTTCTCTATATATCAAGTTATTAAAATGTCTCTTGATATCTTGTAAAACCTATTAAAATGCTAAATAATGTCTAAACAATAGTGTCATCATAACCAGATTTTACTGTTACATATTTCAGCATTTAACACAACTAACTGCTACAACAACAACAGCTATCAAATGACAATATAGCTGATCATCTCTATAATGTAACTAAACCAGATGACCTTAACCTTTTCAAAAAGTTCAAACTTAATTCAAGTGACCTTTACCTTTGACTTTTTAAGTCAGTTTCATGTAGCTTAAATAACTTTTTGTTTAGTTAACCTTTCAGCTTTGTCACAACACACATAAACTAAAGAAAAAAAAATTTTACATTTTTTTCAAAAATTTAAACAAAACTTATAATTTTGATCCTTTACTTACCTAAAATTCTCCAACTTTATACCACTTTGAAATAATTAAAACTTTCTTGATCAAAAGTTGTTAATAATAAAACTTCCAAAGATTGAAATGTTTTTGTAATGTTTGAGCTACGCTATCTGTGCATATTTATAACGTAAACAATGTCTTTATCAAGGAAATTAACATTCCATATCAAAGATATCATTTACCAAAGCAAGAAGAAGAAGATACAACATGAACTGTGTAAGTGTGGTTGGACCTTGTCCTTGAACAATGACTTCATCAAACTAGACATGTCCTTCATCACACGAAGAGAACTTGTTCAATGATTGTAAGTAATCAAAAGTCATTATTTAATGATTTGATCTTGTCAAAATTGATTGATTTACCAATTGAAATAAACAAATGAACCAATAATAAATAATTACAGTCTTCTGTTGTTGTTTACCCCTCAGGTTATTCAGAACCTGCTCCTGCCAATATCCGTCATGTATAAATTCTGGACCTCAGTTGACAATTAAAGGATATTAGCCTGATTTATCCCCTGCCATGCCCTAAGTTTGTTGGTCCAAAAGTCAGATTTGATTTGATTTAATGAAGAGTTAAATCCAAGTCATAAGTTGATATATATCACACAACATTGGTAAAAATTTAACTTACAGATTACAAAATCCATAATAACTTTTTCATAAGCCATGGAGTCTTTATTTCAAAGTATCATCCAAAAACAAAAAGATTTCCCTTTTTAAAAATCCGTTTCAATTTAGAATGGTCTTACACTCAAACCCATGACCTCTTACTGTAAAATGATATTTAAGAAAACATATCTCTTATACACTGAATCTCCATTTTGGAGATGAAGAGAATGCCAGAGTGCCAGCTCTGTCGTATCAAGACTAAAACATTAGATCAGGGCCAGGTGTGATATATAGTAAACTTTATACATAGTGCTCCTAGGTCATAATGCCACAATAATGGATAAGAGGATAAATGGCACCAATTATTTATAGAAATCCATCAGATGTCTAAAAGACACACACTATCAATTTAAATTAAATAGTAAAGACATTTATGTAAACAGAATATAAACTACATTTATCATAACTTCAGGTAATTAGAGAACCTTTAGTATAACCAATTCCTCTTATAAATATGTTTTTTAAAACCCCGATGTGGAAATACGACTCCTCGAGAATAGACCATGTCAAGAAAGTTAATACAAAGATAAGATTGTTATTAGTGGTATGTCAAAGTGTAATATTATAACAGGTCTCATTAAGGTAAGTGATGGTAACCTGGCATCAGGTAACCTAGGTCAGATCATATAGACATATAGACACAGATACAGGATTACGCTTTCTATACAACAGGTGCTATGTATTACCTAAATATCACACAATTACTGCAGTAATACTATTAATTTTAACATAGCATAAATCTAACCCCTGTTCTGTCAATAAACTTGATTGTGAGTTTGAAAATGACATTTCTCATTTCAAAAGGAAACAAAAAGCAATAAGACTTGTAGACAGAAATATATGTCCTCCACAAAGCTATGTAAACACAATAAGCTGGTAGATAGAAATATACTAGAATGTCCTCCACAAAGCTATGTAAAACAAAACATAAACTTTCTTCATAGCAAGGACCAAAGCCATGAGCCACACAGCTCTCAATTTCCTACATTACCAGTAACACTTCTTATGAAACAAATACACAAAGCTATAATGTAAAGTTCTTGATAGAGCCACTAGCCACTACAAACAGCAAACTTCCTTGTCTTCACATCACAAAAGAATGACCTTTATCCAGAATGTTCTTATTTAAGTTTTGTTGTACATTTGTATTATGTCTAATGTGATCATATTATATTACCTTTTTTGTCTTCCTCCTCAATAAAACATGTATCCTATCCTCATCAGCCATATTGTGTTTTCTTATTTTTCCTTTGATTCATTTACATTTATTTGTTTTGACTAACACATGTTTACTTTCACTTTTTGATTATCCTTTTGAAGTTTAAAAAAATGAAATAATATTTATATACTGATATCTAGTCCATTTATAATTTAATAACCACCACACAAATTTTAAGATGCTGGAATGTTAATATGATCCCCTATATCTCTGTTGAATCAACACTACCATACCCATAACCTTAAACCAATTTTTGTTATCTAAATAAACCAAAATTTTTATTAAATTGAGAATTTTTGGAATCTTTCATGTGGTAAATTACTCTCATGTTTCTCTTACTAATGATAACACAGTCTTGTCAAATAAATATACCCTTAAGGTACATTAAGGAACATGGCACCAAACAATAAGATCTTGTTTCCACTATTAGTTAAGGCCACAACTTGTCACCTTGTCACATCCCTTGTTTGATGCCTGTCAAACTCATTTCTGCACAATTAAGTTTTAAATGACCAATATCTACTCCTTAAATGGAAATAATATCTCACTGGTCAACTGACTGGAAAATCAAACTGGGGTTATTGGGTTATAAAACAACATAAACACACTGACCACTGTCCAGTTCAGGATATTATTCATAGAATTTAGTTACATCACTAGAATTATATTCTTTTTAAAAAGCTAAACAAGTTTAAAACCGAGTTAAAGAGAATGTGTTACTAAAATAGGTTTGGTAAAGACATACACCATTACAAATCTCTGGTTTGGTCACTCTACACCATAGAAGTGCAACAAGGTCAGATCTTGATGAAAACAAACAGCAACCATACTTTTAACTAATGTTAATTTGGTTTATGAATACAGGTATATTGTACCTTACAAGTGTTTAAACATTATATACAAAATATGAATTAGACAGAAACTTAAAAGTGATTCAAGCTAAATTATCAGCGCTCTGAAACATTGAACCACATTGCTTTGATTGAGTATCAGCACTCTGAAACATTGAACCACATTGCTTTGATTGAGTATCAGCACTCTGAAACATTGAACCGCATTGCTTTAATTGAGTATCAGCACTCTGAAACATTGAACCACATTGCTTTGATTGAGTATCAGCACTCTGAAACATTGAACCACATTGCTTTGATTGAGTATCAGCACTTTGAAACATTGAACCACATTGCTTTGATTGAGTATCAGCACTCTGAAACATTGAACCACATTGCTTTGATTGAGTATCAGCACTCTGAAACATTGAACCACATTGCTTTGAGTATCAGCACTCTGAAACATTGAACCACAATGCTTTGATTGAGTGTATTTGTTAGAAAAAAAAACATTGGAACAACATGGATACCTTAGGTTATGACCTTGAGGTATTCCAAAAAACCAGGTTTACCGGTAAGTTCTAAATTCTACAATGTTTTGATAATAAATAATTTTTAAACACCCATTTCAAAATCAACCACATGAATATCAAAGTATAACAAATATATATGGGCTGGTAAAGAGTTAAAATGGTTAACTATATAAAACAATATTTCTGTGTGTTTTATGTATGCAATCAAAAGCAAAGTGAATCTGGACAGTGGTCAAATGTGAGTGACCAGGGGTAAATAAGTATTATTTGTGGTAATATTAAGGTCAACAAAATATATTTCAGTATGATATTGAATCTACTTGAGTCCAGTTTTTATAGAATAACTACAAATAAGTCAATATTTATTAAAACACAATTAGGAAACTTAAATCTTTTTTATATATTGTTAATGTAAATATCTCTTTTTTATAAACCACTACTTAAGTGCTCATTAATTTAACTTTAAAAGGTATACAAAATATTCACTACTGTACATGATCAATCATTGAATACTTCTTATACTTCAGCTTCCTGTGTGAATTTTGATCTTCTCATAATTCCATAGCAACATAAAAAAATTAAATGAAATAAATTACAGCCAGTGTTACCAAATAGAACAAACAACAAACATATAGGAAGCAAGGAAATAAGACAATTATATAGAAACCATCTGTTATAAAATCCCTGACTTTGAACAAACACAGGACAAAATGCCAATAAACATCTGACCATAATGATAGTTATTGTATTAAGGATATATATATATTGTTTAATCAGTTTGAGATTTAAAATTATGAGTTTGATTGTCATAAAAATATGAATTGCTGTTGACCTAAAAACTAAAAATATACAAGTTAGACATGAGACATTACAGTGAACTATATTATAAGATCTATTTTGGTTATTATATAATATATAAATAATCTGAAGTATATATAATTCCAATAGTGGCTTTTATTTCATTTCACTATGCATAAAAACTTGTCCATTTCACCTGGAGATACTACAAACCTGGACCTATTTACATAGATCTACCAATTTTAATTTTAGTAGTTTTATATATAATGCCAAAACTGATTTTTTTTATCTACAGGAATTACCAACAATAGAAGAATGTAAATAATACTGTAATTTGACCTAATTTCAGAACTTGGCATTTAGTCAAAGAAGATAAAACAGACAAGATATAGTGTCTTCTTTTATATATAGGTATTAACTACCTATATATATAAATATAAGTTTCTCAAATTCATCAATCTTTATTTCATTATAAACACCCCTATATACAGTGTACTTGGAAGTTATGGACGTCAATGATGACCTAGGTGCATGAATGGAAATAAAGAACATTTCTGTTCCATCAACAGATCAAATTCAAGATTCCTCAATTTTATTATACACATGGGAGACAGAGCTTGTCAGGCTGAATGGCAGCATAAGTAACTGCCCAACACTTACCTAGGTGTATTGTTTGTCAAATAAGACTTAAACTGAGGGCAGCAACTTTAGAACTGAAGACATACTGAGGTCAGCATTAAACGAACTGAGGGTAACAAAATACATAAAGAACTGTTTTGTGAACATAAAAAATTTAAGGCCATACCTAAAGAACTGATGGCAGCATGAAACCTAATGAAATGATCTTCCAGATCTGAATACCACACCTAAAGAGTTGATGCCAGTACAATACCTGAAAACTGATGGCACAACATAAAGAACTGAAGGCCATACTCCTAAAGACCTGACAGCAGCACGTAAAGACAGCACATAAAAAACTGATGGTAGCACAATGACTATAAATAACTGATGACAGCATATAAAGATCAGATGGCAGCACAATGACTATAAATAACTGATGACAGCATATAAAGATCTGATGGCAGCACAATGACTATAAATAACTGATGACAGCATATAAAGATCTGATGTCAGCACAGACTTGAATGCCATACCCAAAGAACTAAAAACAGAACATAAAGAAATAACATAATAACAGCACATTAAGAACTGAAAGCCAAGCATGGATACTTGGCTTTAAAGACTGTAACATTTTCAATATCGTAAAGCCCCATTGGCCTCTTACCCCAATTTATAAATTACAACAAGAGTTCTGCATGGCAGAGCATGATACGCCCGTCAAATCTGCAAGTCATTTATGTGGATATTTTGTTTATTATGAACTGTAAAGGGACTTATACAGTTCATATGAGCTGTTCATAATCAATAAGTCAATTCAATTATTCATCACAATGATACAAAATGCAGTGCACAAGTCAACAAGTACAAAAAAAACAATAGTAATTATTGAGATTTTGGTATTATTTTCAGTAACAAAATAGACTTACCACCAGCCACACCATTTATATAATTTTACCATCATGTTCTTGTAACCTTCATCACAAAATTGAGGTAATCTCTAGTATACTGGGTTGTTTCAAAGACAGCAAGTTCTTCAGCCTACAACTCTATGTGTATCTGCGCCCTGGTAGAATAAATTAAGGAAGCTAGAGTTATGGTTCCTAAGCAGTGCACTTTGGATCATCGTGGTAAGTAAGCATACCAAGTTTCAAGTCATTCTGACCATAGATGTCAGAGTTATGGGCCAGACAAACCCGCCGCGTACTCTGGCAGCACACAAAGGGGAATAACTCAAAAATTAAGAAGCTAGAGTTACGGTTCCTGTGCACTGCACTTGGCATCATCGTGTTAAGTAAGCATACCAAGTTTCAAGTCATGCTGACCATAGATGTCAAAGTTATGATCCGGACAAACATGCTAACAGCATTCAAAGGGGAATAACTCAAAAATTAAGGAAGCTAGAGTTACGGTTCCTGAGCACTGCACTTCGCATCATCGTGGTAAGTAAGCATACCAAGTTTCAAGTCATTCTGACCATAGATGTTAGAGTTATGGGCCGGACAAACTCGCCGCCAGTACGCCCGCCCGCCCATCCGCCCGCCCGCCCGCCCGCCAAGGGTGATCCCATAATACGCCCCGTCTTTGACGGGCGTATAAAAATCTTAGTGTTTGAAAATTAATCTAACTTCAATTCTAAATAAAACTAGTCTTCATTGTATGACTTCAATTGACCTTCAATCCAAAAAGACCTTTAAAACAAGATGTTGAAATATCAAGTAACATTTGAAAAGTTTAAAAAGTTTTAAAATGTTTTAAGAAATATAAATAATCAGTCCCCATTGAAATAAAATCTTATTGTTATCAAATCTATTATTGTTTTTGTAATGAAATCACATTTGGATGTTTCAAATTACTTTAGTTGTAATGTTTTGGTGTCAGAGTTACTCTTTCCATAGGTTTAATGTTACAATGGTGACACCCAAGCAGGTCATATATATAAGACTGTTGATAATCTTGGGTAGTGATATGCTTGTCTTTGGCATAATGTCTCTGCTAACATGTTAAACTTCCTGTAAGTGCATGCTAGTACAAGGCAGACCATTAAACATATTAGCACATTTCATGCATACACAAACTTGTTCTTGATTAATCTTTAGAAGTTAATAACTTGCTTTTTGTTGCCAATAGTTGAACAATTGCTAATGTGATGTTTAACAAAAATACAACCAAGCAACAGATCTGTTTCACTGCTTTCAATGGTAAACATTCTCTGTAGCAGTCACAAGGTTGGGGGTGGAGAGGGTGGTGGTGGCTTTCCAAACTTTACAGAGATGCCATTGCCATGTATTAAGGCATGGGGCCTCAGATTAAAAGTCCTCCTGTTTGGGGCATTAATTATTCTGCAATATTAAGCAAACTGATTTGCTTCTACACAAAAGATGACTGAACCCATTAATACTTAAAGATGTTACAAACATGCAAACATCTGTATATGTACAAAACATTACTAAAAGAACATGAATATTCAACAAGATGTTATGTTTAACATGAAGTATTTTTAACACATAATTGTTAAACAGACAATGAGGTATTTTCATAATTACCTCAAGCTAAGTAGAGGTGTGAAATGCACCTTTTTTTACCTGGATGCACTTTTAAGTAGACCCTTATCACAATTTCCGCAGATTTAAGTTACAATGATCTCACTGTTGTTGTTACCTAACAATGATACCAAAGAAAATTACTAAAGGAAACATTTTATTACAAAACCAGGGGTCTGGGTCAAGTTAAACATTCCTAAGTGTGGATTGTAAACTGCAACATTAGAAAACATTTTATGACAAAACCAAATGTTAAACTGTTTTCATGGACCAACGGATCACCCCACTGATACAAAACTGAACTTAGCAGTGAAGTTGTAATGTAAAGAGATCCTATCAATTATTTTCCCCTATAATGGCTTCGTACTTATTTGGGAGAAAAATCAGTACCATCTTTAATAGGAAATTTTTATGTATAAGAGTTTATATGCACTTTTAAATAATAAACCTTAAATAAAAAAATATTTGTTGATAAAAGCAAACAATAAAACTGATACTACAGACATCATCAAACCTGTCTGAGTCTTATCCAGTCTATATCAGTGAAAACAAAAAAAAAGATGGATTAATTAATAATAAGGAACAGACAGAGAAAAAATATGCTTTAAGCAATATCTATCACCAAGCAATATGCTTCAAATGTCAAGTTGTCCCACAGGTGTAGTAAGAATAATTCACGGCAACATCTGACACAGATTTCACATTACAGACTGATTCTTATCTAGTTTTACTCTGAGGAAAGATTTAAATCAGAAATTAAAATTTGATTTTGATTTTTAAAAAGGATGACAGCTTTTAACAAAAGTGCTGATGAGAGAATATTTTTAGTGCAAAATTATGTAATCACAATAAAACACCATGGCAACAACTATCAGTTTTATACTAATTAAGTGCTGTATATTAATTTAATAATCTAGACACCTATTTAACATTGTCATTTTGAAAACAAAAACTAAATTAAATCTATCACTTAGTGTTGGCAATCAGGCTTCAGGGCAATACATTTATCGTTGAAAGTAATGAAATTATAATGATGAACATCATTAACCTGGAGGTAAAGAACTGTCAGAAATGGAAGCCAATAATTAACCGATAAAGCAAGGTGCTTGTTTAATTGTGGTTATGTTAATTAAAGGCAACTGGAATGTCTAGATACTGAAGAATGTTCTACATATAAATCAAACATGATCATTCTATTTGCTTGCTCAAAAGCATATTTCAATACATGTACTGTAACGTTTTATGTTTTTTTTTAGTGAAAATGTAAAAACCTTTAATTATGATGGAGGAGGAGGGAGCGAAAACCAAAAACAGAACCACTACTTATATAACAGACTAACTTGTAATCAAACTTCTCTTATTGTTTAAATCAAGTACTGGTACATTACAATCAACAACTTATAAGACGTACCGTAACTTAACCAACACAGGGTGAACATTCCGACAGAATGTCCAATATGATGCATCCCATGCTCAAAATCTTAATCAAACACTGAATAAGCATTTTAATCCATTACAGACATATTTAGTAACATCCCACTCTCTAGCTTAGATCCAAGATGCCATTATAGGCAAGAAACTGAGAAAACTTACAGACAATCTCAACTATTTCTAGAACCAGTTTTAATGGGGAGTGACCCTTATCCCTCTTGATTCAGTCCAATGTATATATATTTTTCCTTTCATCCTAAGACACTTTAATTACAGGTAATTATAGGTATGTAATCTACCTTACTTAATATACCTGTCTCACCTGGAATAAAAGAAATGTACCACACAGGTAAATAAAGATACCCTGATCTCATCATCATTACTAATGACGATCTATTAGGTAGTTTGTGGTCTGAGTTACCCTGATCTCATCTCTGATCTCATCGTTACTGATTTTGATGAATGTCCAGTTTAATGTAAATTGTGGTCAGTGTTTTCCCTCTAAGCTTTCAAGGGTAGATAGCTAGAAGTAAATATACAAACACAAGATACATTGATCTTGTCTGGTTACTTCAAGCTCGTCTGTAAACCATTAGATGTGGTCAGGGTAAATTGATAATTATACAAAAACACTGAAGCACAGGTGCTGGGAATGTTAATTGTCCATCCTTTTGGTTAATCTGGGAAGTTATGATCAGACCTGTTGCCTTAGTGGTCAATCTCACAACCCACTGACTGCCCAGTAGATCTTTCCATCCTGTGGTGTATTTGGGAAGGTAATCTAGCTTCCTAGTTGTCTCAGAAGTCATGGTTCATATTGATATCAAGTCATATTTAGAATCTGTTGTCAAAAATTGGCCAATATTTCAGACATTGTTAAAGGCGTTGTTAAAAGCACACTTGTCAAAAACACATGCATAAACCCATACAGTTCAACTTTTCACATTGTTGGAAATAGCAAAAAAGAACATGATGATGATGACTGTGGTGGTGGTGGTGGTGGTGGTGGTGGTGGTGGTGGTGGTGGTGGTGGTGATCTATATTATAAATTTTGAGATAACACATAGTTGTAGCAATTGCTGTAATTCTCACCATAATAGAATGAAATTTGTAATCTATTTTATGTTGCTATGACAGTAACAATGTTTCTATTTTTATTTCTTGGGATTTTACAATACACAATTTTCTTGCTTTTTTTGGTTTAAATTTAAGGAGGTCTCACATTATTATCTATTAAATTTTGTGCATTTATGCAGGAATTTTATTTTATTGAGTAAACCCTACAATTCTTAGGTTGTTTGGCCGTATGTTGTTTTACAGTTTAGTTATTGAGTTATTCAGTGATGAGACGAGTACTTAATCAACTGGAGGATTAATATATAATACACATACCATTAATCTAATTATAAGTTCATGTAGTGTGCATGTATTTCTGATCCATTTTGTATCAGCACACACCTACAGCAATGGAGTTCTGGTACACTTGTTCAAAATGCAACAGATAAACATTACAAACCAGAGACATTATACCAGTAATGATCGAGCCAATAAGTAGACAAGGAAAAATCCTTCTTCACTTCCAGTCAACCATGGCTGAACCAAGAGGTATGACACTTGTGAGTCTGAAGGCTAAAACTTTTACCACTCAACTCTTTACTTATGAAGGAATGTTTAGGCAAATAAACAACAAAAGTCAAGGATGAAAAGATAATGAAAGGCTTGTACATGCTCATATTTCATAATGAGCAAAGTCAAATAGCAAATTCTTTAAAATGTGATGTTATATTTTCATTAAATCCATGAATGTAACATAGAGAAATCAGTTAGGGCAGATAAACTAGAAATGGTTGAAACATATATCAAATAAAAATCATTAACTGTATGCATCAACAATTATACAATCTTTACCTTGAGAGATATGCTACAGGTACATATGGTACTTTACTAGACATGAATGATAAATTTGAATGCCAGAATTACTGTAACATAGAAATTTAAATTTGTATATATAAATATAAATTTATAGGAAATACTCTTCACATTTACATACCTTCTATATAAATACTTTTTGAAATATAAACCATGAAACGTTTTTGTCAATTACACAAAACAGGTGCTTGTTTATAAAGTATTCCCTGCCACTCAAAAAAAAAATGATATACGACACAATCGACAGGTAAGAAGAACCATCACAGTCTTCATTCAACAAACTTTTTCTCTGTTATGCTACATAAATTCTGTCTGCTTCATAAAATTCCTCTTTCTTTTAATTTTAGATTTTCTAGCTACTCAGTTAAATTAAGTTGCCATGAAACAAAATCCTTTGTACAAAACTGGGTAACATTTGATGGGTAGCATATGAGAAGTGTTAGGTTTATCTTAATAACTAATATGAGCCTGATAAAATTCTGCAATATAAACCTTCTTAAAATATAAAATATTATCATTATTAAACTTAAACAGACACTTATTTGTTTGTTTTTAGTAATTTAGGAGAATTATATAAGACTGATTTCTTCAGAAAATTATGATCTAATACTTCCATCTATAGTTAAAAGTTTCCTTTGATGTAGGTTATATTGATGATAAAATATGTGTGGTCTATGATTTTATGGATGAAATAAAGATCACAAAATAAAGTAAGATCAGATTAGCACATCAACTAAAACTGTGAAACTAAAAATGGTAGTGATTAATACCTTTCTTTTCTAGGTAAGTGAAAGGTATATAAAGTATAATGAATTCAACATTCTGAAAATGTTTTGGTTACTTTAGCATTACAATCAGATCTACAGCAGCTTTGGGAAACAAATCCCTATTTCTTGTAGCTTGAAAAGGTACCTTAACCGCATTACTAGTCAGTCTCAGCAATAGTGAGTCCAGTCTTGAACACAGGTCTTGGATCAATGATTCTCAAATCTCAGTCATGTTATCTAAACAACAAAAATTCCTTAAGAATTATTTCATCACATCTCATTTAAGTATTTTGAATTGTGATTTATTAGTGTCTGATCACTTATCACAGAGCGACTTACAATGTCAGGCCAGCAAATTGACATCCCTGTGGAACATGGCAATGTTCGCCACAAGATAGACATATAGTTTTATTTTTAAAGTGCATCCCCATTGTACAATATTAATTACATGTTACATTATAATATGGCCAGCCTAATAGGTTTACCATGCACTGGCTTTTGTATACTTTTATAGTGACATTACAATATACTTATATAGAAACTTATGCTTTACAGTTTGGAAATGAGACTTCTCAATACAGTGTATTTTAATATTGTAACATATCAAAGCAGAACTTAATAGTGTTTGGGAAACCTTATTTTAAAATTTTTCTCACAAATACATTTTCCATTTTCCAAATAAGATTTTTATTTCCTTCATGACTTATTTAAACATTGCATGTATGATAATAATACATTACTACAATAATAACTATACTTTACGTTTAAACATTTTAATGATTTTTTTAAAGTACCTGTATTTAATTTTTAATTTAAAGTACAAGTCACTCAACATAAAACATATTAGGCTTGTGACATAAATTTTGAAACAAATAAATCATTTAGTTACAATATTTGTAACAAAAATAAAATAATTATCATATTGATTTATATATGGAAAGATTTTATTTGAATTCTGATTTTTAATGATGAAAAAATGGTAATTTCAGATCAAATTTATTTTTTGATTTATTGCAAGTTTCATTCAATTTGCATTTAGATAATTCAATGATAACTTTAAAGTTCGAACTGTCACTATGAATTTAAATACTTTTGTTTTTAATTATTTTCATGAAGTTTAACATTTTCAGTTTCAAAATAATTTTTAAATCTTGAACATACAGTTTGGACATGTGATAAAATACAATTTTTTAAATTCATAGTTTCTTTGTCACATGCCTTTACTGGTTGGCTCAGTACAATAAAATGAGCTGGTCATCGATATTTACTCTGGAGTACATTATTGGCAAGTGAAAGGTCCCTATAATGTGCACTAGTGCAAAGCAGATTGAATATAATTGCACACAACTCACTCACCCTATGAACTTGTGCTTACAATAATCCTCAAGATAAATAAACAAAAACTAGTTAACATATAGCTAAAATTGCTGATAAAAACAATGTCAACCAAGCAACCAATCAGTTTTAGAATAGTATAACATGAATTTTTACACTATAGTCAAGTGATGGCAGATATAAATAAGATGTTACTTCAAGGGACAAGAAGAAGACATCTTCTCCACCTCCTACAACACTTGACATGACATACTCAACATCTACTGGTTTGC